>JANLJB010001161.1:3218-45770 GCA_026212285.1 Bursera cuneata | reverse complement strand
AGCTTGATGGTGAAAGCTGACCGAAACAAACTTCAAAAGTTACAGTAACACTCAATTGCACTCAAGTCATTACAAGACTAAACTGGTATTTAACATCAACAACGAACGGAAGATACAGTTCAGTGAACAAATTTACCAGGGCAAGAGTTTGGGATCAAAATTCTAAAAGACAATACAAAGCAACTAGCAAACACGATGCAGTACCAAAAAGATACGTACACACCATCTTCACCGTGTACATTACACCAGAATATGATCCCTTCAAGTGAGAACCCACTTTCTCGAAGAATCAACCATGTGGAAAAAGGAATCTTAAATTGTTGCTGTAACCTATCATTGAGAAAGTCAGTAAAATTTAATTATCATGTACAGCTGCTCGCTGTCATGCAATAGCCAACATCATGATGGACGTGGGAAGCTGACCCTGGAGCACTGATCTTTCCTATTCCTATGTATGGATTTGTCAAATTGATGTAAGTGTGTACTTGGAACCCTGCACGACAAACCAATTTGATTCGTTCACAGTGAAGTAATTATTACTAATTTAGTACATTTTATTTAATATGTAATAAATCACGTTATGAGCAAGGTGTATTGTTAAGAAATTAAGCTCACATAGCTGAAAGCCTGAAACAGGATTGCGTACCCGTCAATTTGTCAGCCAACTTCTTTTTCTCTTGGAACAGCACCGAACTTAAAATAGATTATCTTTTCCCAATCCAAAGATCATTTCAGCCATCAATATGATTAATAAGCAGGTCTGCTTAGATGATTTCACTGATTATATGATCATTTTCTAAAAGCTACGAAGCAAATATATATATTTTTGGTCCCGGAACAAAGAATAATCTATTTTATATAATTTTAAGAGGCACTCACATGTCAAAAATTGTATATATAACTAAAAAAAAAAGTTATGTGTTTTTTTTTGAAGGGGTAAGAAATATTTTCAGAATATATTCATGGGTCTACTATGGTCTAACATTAAATTGACCATGCTATCCAGCTTCATCAGGTGTCCATTTTTTTTTTTGCTTTTCCTGAGACTATGACAGAGCTCTCACAAGACATATCAAAAGTTAGGAATAGGAACCGTAGTGTGTATATATATATAAATATATACATGATTTAAATATTAATATATGATAATGACATTTTTTGACAAATTTTTATCTCACGGAACAACATAAAAGCATATTATATACTTGAAAAGAACTTATAAAAGAGTTTATATAGATGGGATACATGGAACACTTAGGCATGCATATGATATACCTTCCATTGGATGGATGAAGTTGTTTGGGTCGGAGATTTTGTTGATGAGATTAGGAGGAGTTCTGTCAAGAAGAGATGACAACTACTGCTACTGTTACTGATCATGTACATGTGACAGACAGAAGGTGTCATCTCTACTGCGACAGAGCTCCACCATACCCCATATATAAGCACATCCATCTTTCACAAGCAAATATATGCATGCCTCAACGATAATCACCTTCAAGACCACACTGAACATAAAACACACCACACAAGACATTTACTTTCTATATATGCACAACTCGATAGAAGAAATGTTGGTTCATTTGGTACCCCACTAGGCTCTATATATAGAATTTCCTGGGGTGAGGGTCTTTCTAAGTCTAGTTGGTAATTGTTGAGAAGCTGCATAGATAACCAAAAACGTCAAACAATTCAGAAAAAACTACGTTGCTTCATGAGAGGTACAAATCATCCATGTCCCATCTTTATGGTCAGTAGTGGAAAAGTTTGCACTTATTTAGTGTTGCCTTCTCTTTTCTCACTGAGAGAGAGTGAGAGAGAAAAAAAAAAGGTGCTGAATTTTTATTAAAATATAATACTAATTTTTATGAGTATTATCATAATTTTTAGATTCTCTAAAAGTCTTCTATTAATAGTGATTTTCTTAGCAATAGTGTTAATTAGTATATGCTTGTATTTTATGGGAAAGTATCTAAATATTTCAATCAACCAATTGTATCCTTCTAACAATGTTCAGTTAGTGGGAAAATTCTCAATTGGAATCTCCTTCCTAGATTTGGAATTATGTTCAATTACATAATTATGATTGTGCCACAAACGTTGTTCGTATTCGTATGGAAGATGCATATGAACAAATTAATCATGAAATGTGATTAAAGGGGAGAATTAATGATCACATTCTCAAAGTTGACTTTTTGGGGGTTATATTAGCTCTACAACATGATTTGATTATGTTTAATTAGCATCAAACTATTAACATCGATATGTCATAGATATAAAGTTTTATAGATATACATCCATTGTAATAAGGCATACAAGGTGAAAAAATAAAAACCAAAGACACCCATGATTGACTAATGTTATCAAGGTATAAATCTTATTAGTCGAGATATATTTAAATTGATCGGGACACTCATATTTGAAAAAATAAAAAAGACTAATGTCGTCAATTTAGCGTTGGAAAAGGATCGCAGCCAGCAATGCTTCTTGACTTTGATATGGTTAAAGTTGATGCTGTGGATCATTGATGTATCAGCCTCATCATGTCACATGTAGTTACTTGTACATAAGCTGTTTTCAACCTCTATCATCACATAAGTCATTATGATCATGTACTTAGTCTCATGAACTATACTTAGTCTCACGAACTATGATAATTACTACGCTTTGTCATACATGTGACGCAATAAGAGTGATGCAATTCAGCCATGACTTTCAGTAACAAGTTTTTTTTTTTATTTTTTATAGAGCCTCTTAATTGGTTGATTAAAAAAATCAAATAGACCACAACCCAAAAGAGATTAATTAGTTTCAAGAACATATTATTAAAAGTTACTTCAAAGAAATTGTGCCCTTTAAATTTCTTATAATGATCTCAAGATACATAAATGTGTAGAGTGTACCGAACACACCAGCCTAAGCAGCTTTTGCTGCCATTACTGTAATTTCCTGGATATCATCAATGGTCAACCCTGATGAAACCTCACCTCGGTCTTCCAGACATTAGTTACTTCAGAGTGTCTGTACTGATTCTTAAATAAAGCTTTGTATATAGTGGGGGAGAATTACATGTATCGATAAATTTGGACCAATTCCAAGAGATAGATGAGCGCCTGCAACAGTTCGTTTTCGAAACCAGATACAAGGACATGAAAGAACTAAGACTGCTCCATATTTTATCAATCATATATAAGAAATGAACTGCAAAAGAATATAATTAGCTTTACAATACGTTCGGACATCAATCGATAATGTTCCCCTTTACCAGATTGATCGTCGCCCGCAATAACAGGCGCTCTAAATCTCATTCCAACATTACTGGAAGTTAATAACACTAAACCAGAAAAAGAGAATAAAAAAAAATCAACAATATTTCAAAGACATTTAATACTTGGAAACTGCATCGTGTCGAATATCAACCATTTACAAGAATTTCTGAGAAGCTACTGCATGCGTTAGCAATTCAGGGCTTTTCTGAATGGTCGCACGCACCAACGTATGCATCCGCACGCGTCGAATTAAGTGCATGTATAACAGTATAAGTGTTCTTGTGTTGACGGAGGATTCATACAGTTGAATAAGAAAAGTTACGACAGCAATACCGCAATATATGTTTCTCACGTTGTGTGCGCTCGTACGTAGTTGTAGGCGATGAGACTTGTTTTGTGTACCAACAAAAAAACGACAAAACGCAGGGTTCTACACGTGGGCGGCGCACACAGTCGATCTCAGTCCCGCTTCCTCCTGTAAGGAGATTCTTGTTTTGTTTAATTTTTTGATTCTTAATTTCGCAGCTGATGAATGAAACACAAACTGGGTTCATGCATGAATGGGAATTAATGTAAGAAGAAAAGTTTTGTACTCGTACATGAACATGAAAATATGTTAGATAGGGCTTGGATGACTGTGCTTGCAGACCCAACATCTTGCTTGTTTTTGGATCAAAGTCAACTGATCGATGGGCCGGCATCAATATTATGTAGTCACTTTTGTAAACAAAACGATGAAGGGAAGAGCGGCCACTATTGTTTAATTACAAAGAAATTTCATATTTTCTTATTTTTTTTAAGAATTTGCCTTCTGATTTTCTCTATTTTTGTATGGATAGGAATTTTAGGACATATAAATTCTCTGATGACCAATGCCTTTGCCCTTCTTCTATTTTGTTCCATTGAATCAGTAAAAGTAAAGGAAACCCATTTCATTTATAAAACAAATCACAAATGCCAGCTATCAATGTGGAAGAAAACGAGAACCCAAGTCAACCAAATTAACAAATTCATACCACGAAAGCCAAACTGAAGCTTAAGTATTAAGTCATTTAATGACCAAATAATAATAATATATGGCTAAGCAAGGATTCAAAGCTAAAGAATACAAAACGAAAATAGTTAAAATCCATTACAAGACACCATCATAACAGGTTATCCCTTTTGTTGCATGCTCTCTCTTGTACTGTAAATGGGTGAATCTGAAAAATCTTAATTGAGGTTACATTGTTTATAGTCAGAAAAGTAAAGTTCTTTCAAATTTTTATGAAAAAATAAAAAATAAAATAAAATTACCATGTTCAACTTAACCCACTTGAAATCAAACTTACCTAAAACAATCAAAGGTTAAATTAAAGAAGCCCTTAACATTAACCATTAAAAAAATACCTAAAAAAGCCAGGTTAAAATCAACAAAAGCAAGCAAAAAATTGCTAAAAAGAAAATTAGAAAAAAAAAAAGAAGGAAAATAAAATCCTAATTAAACTCTTTCACCAAATTCGCAGGAATCATTGTCCTCATTGTCCCTCTTCAACCTTCCCAAATCCCACCAGACCCTGTCTGTCTCTTCCCCTGTTTCTTCTCTTTCTTGGTCTCCAATTTCCACTCAAACAAACACAGATATATATCTTTGAAAAAAAAAAAGAAAAAAAAAAGAAAAGAAAAAAAAAGAGAGAAAATAGAATAGATACACAACACTTATGTGAAAGATGGTTTGGACTTTTGGTCCTAATCTAAAGCTTCTTTGCCTTTCTGCTTTCTTTCTTTTACTCTTAACAACAATAACATCAACTGCTTCAAACACGACAATATCTACCCAACATTAATCTCTTCGAGTTTGGTCTCTTTTATCTGAATGCCTAAACCCATGATCCTCTACATGTAATCTCACCGTAACTAACCTAGACCCTCTCGATCTCCCCCACCATGTCCCGTGAATCCACCCCTTCTTCTCCGATCCCTTCCCAGCAGCAACCCAACGACCTCCCCCACAATCCCCAAAACGACAACCACTCCCCTCAAAACGACACCAACACCAGCACCACCGCCACTGCCCCAATTAACAGAAGCAACCGCCCTTCCCGCGCGTGTACTTTACGGACAGCTCAGCGCCTGTATGCCGCCGCTCAGGCGCAGGCCGTGATCGAGCGCAAGCCTAAGAAGAAGGAGCAGCGAGAGAGGTTGGATGAGTCCCCCCAGCATCAGCAGCAATGCAGCGCCAATAGCAAGATAGTCACGCCCTTGCTGGGTACCCCACCGCCGTCCCAGTTGCCACGCTGGAGTCTTCGGGCCATGTGGGAGTTAGCTTCTGTACTCAATTTCTTGCATGTGAGTGTTTTTATTTTCAAAGTTTTGATTTTTGTCATTTTTCTTCCGGAGTGAATTAAGCTGGGATTTTTATTTTTATTTTTTCTTACTGTAGGTATTTAGGCCGTTATTGAACATAGCAGCTGAGTTCTCTGCGGAGGAGTTCGAGACGGCGTTGATTACACCAAATGATACTTTGAGTGATATACATATACCTATTCTAAAGGTTGGTTTTTGAAGCTTAAAGTTTGTCTTTTTAGTTTTTGTTCTTTTCAGTTTGTAGTTGAAATTAAATCTCTTTTATCAATAGTTCAGTTCTTACAATGGCAATGCCAACTATTTTTATTTATTTATGTTTGTTTTCGAGTAACTGTGAGGAATGTACATGCAAGCTTTGCGAAGGAATTAATTGTAGTTTTGTGCTGTATATGTTCATTGATAGTATGATTCTGGATTTAAGTATGTGAAAAAGTGAAGCTTGTCAGTGATGACTTGGCTATGACATTAGTTTGATGATGAATAATAAAAACTTTCGGTTGGAGTATTAAGATGGTAGCAAGTAATTTCACTTAATTGAACAATCTGAATGCTAAAAAGCTTTATATTTAACATTGGCAGCATTTAGGGTTAGTACTATGATGAAGTATGCTTGTTCTCTGCATTGATTGTTTGCTACAGTATGGATAGGACTCCACCATTTGGTATGGTAATGAGTGTCTTAAGATTAATTGTAATGAGCGAAAGAAAAAGAAAGATGGCATATACTTTTTGCTGAAGAGGTTTCAAATGAAGGGAGTTAGATTGTGAAACCATAAAGAAGGTTGACCCAAAGTGGGGAAAAAAGAGTATTGGGTTGCTTTCACCTTCAAGCATATTTTAGACAGACTTTGCAATGTCCAAAAGAAGAATAAAGTTTAGCATTGATTTCAGTTAAATATTACCATGGAGGTTGAAGTGTGCATGAGATAGTAGTTAAATGATTTGAACTCAAGATAAAATGTCTTCCCTAGTGCTGCATGGAGTAGGAAACGAGAGAGAGAGAGAGAAGAAAAAACGAGCTAAAGGGTTGTGTACTAAACTAATCTTATCATAAGTTTTGCACAACTTGTAAGTGTTCTCATTTACTTCATGTTTGGGAACCATGGAAATTTTTTAAAGACTGATTGAGAATCACATTGATGTAGGTTCCCACAAAAACTACTATATGCAGAAATTTGAATCTCAGGGTGTTGGCATGTGATAAATTAAATTAAATGGACTAGATTAGAGAATTACCTGAGTCTAGAAGACAGTGGTTTGTACTTTGTTACTCAAGGTGATTGACTGGACACGAGACTTAGATGGGCCATTTTTTTATTCCTCCAACTTATGTGGAAAAATCTTGGTTATTCTGCGCAGGCAGTTAAGAGCTATCAAGAGGAAAAACTGCGGTACTGTTGTAGAATAAATAGGTTATAGTTTTGGTTTTGGAATGGATCTGTCAGCTACATTAGTTTTAATTGCTTTACAAGAAAATGTAAAACAGAATCAGCTACCATAATTTTCCAAAGCAAATACGGCTAAGTTTTTGGGGATGGTTTGGAGTATTAGTCACAGCCCAAGGATTTCTTTACCATGGCTTAACCTTTTTCTTTTTCCTTAGTCCTAACCATTCTAAATTGTTTGGTTTATAGCATAGATATGAATGGTTTAGTGTAATCTGAACTAGAAAATGTAAAACAGAATCAGCTACCATAATTTTCCAAAGCAAATACGGCAAAGTTTTTGGGGATGGTTTGGAGTATTAGTCACAGCCCAAGGATTTCTTTACCATGGCTTAACCTTTTTCTTTTTCCTTTAGTCCTAACCATTCTAAATTGTTTGGTTTATAGCATAGATATGAATGGTTTAGTGTAATCTGAACTGTTTTTGGATGCTTTTAGAAATTTAGTATGTTGTTAATAGGATTTTCATATGCAAATATGAATGCCGTTGCTTATTGTTCTTAGTTTTTCTTTGGTGTAGGCAATCCCTCCTGTAACACGAATGGCCCTCACACGTGATACCTGGGTTACAGTTTTATGCAGAAAATTAAGAGATTGGTGGCATTGGGTAACTTGATCATTGTACTCTTTTTTCAACTGATGTTGGACAATAATATGCCATACATAATTGTGCTATGCTGACATGAGCTTGGTATCTTATTCAGGTTGCAGAAGGGGATCTTCCTATTGTTGCTTCACATGGGTGAGGAGCTAGTGATTTATGGAATAATCTATGTATGATGCTCTGAGTGTTGCTAATGTGTAGTCATTTGTTAGGACGGAGATTGAAGTATATAAAACGCTTGATCCTGGAATTCGTGTGGTTATCTTGAAAGCACTGTGTGACATTCGTGTTGAGGTATCAATCATCTCCAATAAAGAATCTCTCATATCTATAGCATTTATATTTTTCCCTCAACTAATCTTCAATATTTTTTTTCTTCAGTTAGAATAGTTATGCTGTGCTCATCCTTGCATCATCCCAAGTACTTAGTCATGATTTTATTGGTTCATTCTGTATAGAAACTAAATCATCCAACAAAGCCTTATCCTGACTGCTTAAATTTGGGTTGTGAATCTTTTGATACAACTTAACTCTATCTGGTATAGGACCATATTATTCCTGCGTAAACCCTTGTCCAGGCTCATGGTTTTTTTTCTCTGAATGAAATACAGACATAGATTCTCCTTATCGGAGAAGCCATGAAATAAGTTCTTACTGGAATATTTATTTTCTTGCTGCACATGATGAGGAGCATTCATATTGCATCAAGTTGGGGCAATGTCAACCTTTATGAACTGAATTTATCTTAATTCATTCTCAGTACTGCTATTATTTATCTTAATAATATAGTTTTTTTTTTTTTTTTTGCTCTGTTATGTTGAAGATGTTATTTCTTATTCATCAACTGTTTAATATGTCGTATACTCGACCTTTTTTCTTACAAATTCCCCTTTATTTGATTTTCAAGAAAATAACACTTCGTCAGGAATTGTACCATCACTGCAGAAGCACTACTGGAATTCATTTTACCTTTGTGGGAGGCCATGTTAAATGTGTTTGTTGATTGCTAATCTAGTTAAACTTCACAGTCCGTGTTTTAGATGTCTGCTAGCCATATTTCCTCAGTGTGTTCCTGAAACAAGATTAAAATAAAAAATCTCCATTTGACTTTTGTTCTACTACGGTACTGTCCATGTATTTCATGTAGTCTATAAATCTGATTATAATTCAAATTGAGACCCTCCTATAATGTCAGTGAAGTGTTTATTATGTGGAAACAACAAATACCACGTAATATTTTGGGGCTATCCTTCTATGCTTGTACAAAGTCATTAACTCTTGATTCATCTAAAACCCTACGTTGATTATTTAAGCAAGTAATATTATTTTTCTATGGATAATCCTTTCCGTTATCCTAATTCATTTTCCCTTTATAAGATATATGAAGGCTTTTTGTGAAAATTAATGCAGTGACCCATTTCCTATCCATCATGACAATGTATTGAAATTTTAAAGCCAATATCCCATGTCATTTAGTTCACTTTGATATGACCTTTTTTATTTTTGGATATTTTTCAACGAAAATCCTTATGTTGAGAGCTAGCTAGATGTTGACTTATGTTATTTTAAGTGTTTTATTTCTTCTGTTTGTTCCATGAGAGGAATTGAATCATAATAATATTCTGCAGCAAGAAGATATCCGGAACTACATTGACAACTCACTCAAACATGGCGTTCAACTTTCAGCATTTCGTAAAGAACGTATTGGGGGTGATTCACATGGAATTAATTACTGGTAATATTGTAAAGTTTTTTTGCAAGTAATTCAGTAAAATTTTTGTATTGTAATTCTTATGAGGGCTCTATACCTAATTGACCTATAATTTTTGGTGTCATCCGCATTATTGTCTACAATTAGTTAACATAAGCTGTCTACATGCTGGTGCAGGTATGAAGATGACCCAGTAGTTGGTCATCGATTGTACCGGGAAATAAGAAAGGTTGAGCTGAAGAAAGCAAAACAAAAGGGTTCTCATGTCCTTCCTAATGCAACTTACCAGTGGGAAGCAGTTGCAACTAATTTGGAGGAATTTCAAGATGTTTCTGTAAGTTTCTAGAATTTTCTATTCATGTACATGTGCACTCTCTCAGTTATGATTAAAAATGTTGTTTGGTTCAATTATTGTATTTCTTTTAAATTTGATTTCTTACTGGTGGTTTGATTTTTAAATTCCTCTTTTCTTACATTTCCTTTTTCTGTGCAAAAGCACCTTCTGGATAATTGTGATATCAGAAACTTAGGGGTTTGTTGGAGTACTTTTGAGATTATGTATCAGTTTTGGATATGATTGGAATGTTGAGGGTATACCTAAAATTACACATTTACGGGCTTGCCTTGGAGTGTCACTGGTGGTGTGCCATGTGAGGTCGCTACTGAGCCATCGTCTGGCCATATGTCATCTTGTATGGACCACCGTCTGCAAATCATTTTACTTGGTTTTTTTCTCTCTGGTACTCCATAAATAGTTATTATATGAATTTCGGATGAAAGATGCAAACAAACTTTTTTGATGACAAAAAAAATATAATGTACTGCAACCACGTTTTTTATTTTTTCTTTTCATTGAGGAATATCAGTTCTGGTGTGGTGAATCAATCAGACTTTTGGATCATACAAGGGCCCCTATGCATGTTTTCTAGCAATAGTAAACTGGAATTTATAGCCTTTTTTGTGTTGGGAGCTTCTAAAGAATTTCAAATTTGTTGTTGGATACCAGATCAGAGAGGATATTGACAAGTTTTTCTTATGATTTTCATATTATACACATTTTAAAACTTTTGCCATTGATGCTGCAGGAAAAGCTTTTTTCAAGTAAAAATCGAACTGAGGCTTCGCTGGGGAAGAAGTTAAAGATTGACATGCTTCCTGAGATTGAGAAGGAACATAAGGTACTTATTACGTGATTGGATTTTTGTTAACTGAGCTGAAAAAGAACTGTCATTTTTTTCCTTTAACTTGGTTATGTTTTTCATTCACACATGGTCTTCCATTTCTTTGGCTTTAGTAAGTATGCTGTACGTTTTCTGTTTTTATGATTGCTCAGAGGAAAGAGAAATTGCTGAAGAAGCAACACAGACAAGCTTTGCTTCTTGATAACTTCATGAATGTGGATGGGCTTGCTCCAGGACGATCCCTTCGTGACAGAAAACCAGTCACCTATACATTTGGTGAGACCAACATAAATATACCTTAGTATTTTCTTCCTAATTGTTTGTTCTGCATTGAGTTACAAGTGAACCCAAGTTTCTTACAGCTACCATTACTTTTATAATTAATCTTCAGCACATTAAAGAAAATTATATATTATTAGAAGAATAGTGACTTACAGTTTATAATCTGTCAGCAAATTTGGTTGCTGAACAATAAGATTTCTATAAAGATAATCTATTTGATGAATATCTCTGTGCCATACATTTCTACTGTTTGTTATTTATGCTTCTTATGATGTCCAATTCATTTAAAAAAATTTGGTTCCTGAGCTATAAGACGTTGGGCTGTGGTGCTCTCAGATGACCTCATCATAGTGAGGAATGTTTTGACTGCATTGATTTTAATTTCATATGGTGATTGATTTGTGAAATGTTTTTGCAGATGATTATGACCGGTCAATCAATGAGGCTATTAAGATAACCAAGTATGGAATTTATCCTGGAACTTTCTTCTTTTTGGGTCGCTGTTCTTTTTTTTTTTCCTCATTTTTTTAAACCTAGAAATCCGTTGACTCTCACATGTTCATCGAGTTTTAAAACTTCTAGAGTTTATTACTTGAGAGTTAGTAAACTTGTGGGATGCTAATTATTTCCCAAATAGAAGACCTCAAGGGCTTATGTTTTATATAGCTTGTTGGAAGGGTCTTAGTTTCTCTTTTGTACAATATGATGATTGAGTTGTGAAAAGTTTTGGTAGGTATCTGATATAATATATTTGCTGATTCATATACTGTGGCTTCAGGCGAAAACCACCATCCCCAGAGCCTATGCAGAGAAGAGAAGTTGGTTCTAAGCCTGAAGCCTCTACAAATGGTAAATGGGGTGATCCTTTACATGCCTCTGAACAGTTCACTTTCAATGCACTGTCACCTAATTCTCCTGATTATGATGAGGTGGATGAAGAGCATAAATCTGAAGCATTGGACCGAAGGTATAATTGTTTCATTGTACGTTTGATTTTCTTAAAACTTATGAAATGAATTAACCATTGCAAATATGATATGTAGTAATCGGCGGAGACAGAGGCCTCAACGATATTCAGTAAAAGATTTTGTTGAAGCGGTTTCAGATAATGAGGCAGATTTTGACAGTGATGATGATATTGTT
The DNA here is from genome assembly GCA_026212285.1 of Bursera cuneata. NCBI lineage: Eukaryota > Viridiplantae > Streptophyta > Magnoliopsida > Sapindales > Burseraceae > Bursera > Bursera cuneata. The sequence continues at coordinate 33,789 of JANLJB010001161.1, read as the reverse complement.
GGAGAAGTTGTATATGATGAGGAATATCTGAAGAAACGGAAACAGAGGAGAAAGCTGTCTAGCAGCTCTGAAGGAGATGAGGAGTACCACTGGGAAGAAGAAAATGCTGAAGATGAGGAGGAAGAAGAAGAAGAAGATTCCTTGAGTATCAGTGAGGAAAGTGATGAGCCCCCAAAATTTAAGAAATTGCCCGGTCGTACTCGGAGGGAAACTAAATTAAGGTCAGTAGATGAGCTCCAGTCAGGTCTAAGACGCAGTAAAAGGGCTACCAGAACGCGCATCAATTACCGTCAGTATGAGCTGTCAGAATCAGAAGCAGAGTCGAATAAACCTGATAAGTCGAATGCCTCAGATGAACACTCAGATGCAAGTGAAAATGCAGAGTTTTCAATGGGTAGTCAAGAATCGGATGCCCACGAAGATGAGCAGGAAATAAAAGTTGATCAACCTGTTGAAGGTTACGCCGAGACAGTTGAGAAAGAGGAAACCCAACCACCACCTGAGAAACCAAGCAGCCCAGGCCAAGGTGAAGTTGAGGGTGTAAAAAAGAGACGTTTCCTTGACCTAAATGAACTTGCTCCTGTTTCTGGTTTTGATGATGGTCCAAACTCAATAAAAGATGAAGATACAGGCAATTTTTAAAGTTCCCCTCTCTGCTGGAAAGCAAGAGTTGTAGTTTTATCACGGGGGAGCTTGGTGTACGATAGTAAGAACTATAAATTTTGCATTAAGCTCATGGTGGAAGTTATGGTCAGAACCTTCTGCCGTCCTTGGCTTATTTAGGCGACTACCTCAAGATGCAATTCATTCTGGATTTGCTGTGAGGAGCGACATGATGCTGAGAGCTATGTAGATTAGGTAGTCATTTTTTAGTATGTCTACATTCAAAGAAAACCTACAGCAGGTGGATGGGAATTCGTTGAGAGTTCTTTAGCTTGTCCAATCAATGTACAATAACCTTTTAACTGATATTGTAACCGGAAAATTTGGCTTTTAGATGTTCAAGCGCCGTAGTCTTATGTCATGATCAGGAGATTGATCTGCCACTTGAGCACTTGGGTTGGTTGGGTCTGTCGATAAAATATTAAGGCCCAAAATTGTTCTCTATAGTAATGGAACCAGCCTCCCTCAAACGGTGACTATTTTATTCTCTGAGCTGTCCAATTTTCTACTCTAGTATTTTTTTTTTCCCTTAGTTATGTTGTTGAAACATTTTCAAGTGCTGTTCCTGGAGTTGTCATTTGTATTGCTCTGTTTTCATCTTACGTTGGCGTCATTATGTTATGTTAATGGGGTGATCAAATAGCTTTTGTCAGAGACTAAACGACTTTACAAATTACATAGTCATTATTTCTGTATGAGGGTAACTCCAGAAAGCAGACAATCGCTCATAAAAATATTGAAGAAAAATTATTCCTAAAAGATGGTAGCATTTCCGTTTCACAATATTTCTTCTGTTTCCGGGTGAACTTTTGGGTCAGCATCATTTTCCTTGACGGGCTCCTCTTTTGATTCCTCAGCTATCTTCTTAGCTTCTTCTACCTTTACTTCCTCAGTTTTCCTCTTAGCTTCTTCTTCCTTTCCTTCCTCAAGAGCTTGAATCAAGCTTGAAAGACATTTCTCTATGTCGTCAGATGGAGACTTGGGCATAAGATTCTCAGCAACATCAGCAGGAGTGATCTTGGTCTCTTCCATCAGCCTTTTAATTATATCAAACATAGGATGAGTTTCCACTTTGAGGTAATTCTTTGCAAGCACTTTGAATCCGTTGAAAGTGCAGTAAGAGAGCTCTATATGTTTGTCCATCCTGCCCCTTCTAATCAAAGCTGGATCAAGCTTCTCCACATAATTTGTTGTGAACACAATCAGCCTCTCCCCTCCACAAGCAGACCAGATTCCATCAATAAAATTCAGCAGCCCTGAGAGTGTGACTTTGCTGTTTCCCTCTTCTCTCTGTTCTCTCCGAGGAGGAACCTCCTTATCCAACTTTTCTTTCTCATCATCCGAAGACGACTTCTCTTCTTTCTTTTTCCTTTGACCTGTTAGATCAAGTGAGCAATCTATATCTTCAATAACAATGATTGATTTACTGGTTGTCTCAATCAAAAGTTTTCTAAGCTCGGTATTGTCCTTCACTGCAGTCAGCTCAAGATCATACACATCATAATTCAACAAATTTGCCATTGCAGCAATCATAGTAGACTTGCCAGTCCCTGGTGGACCGTAAAGAAGATATCCTCTTTTCCATGCCTTCCCAATCCTTGCATAAAAATCTTTACTTTTGCTGAAAGTTACAAGATCTTCAATTATCTCCTGCTTCTTCTCCGGCTCCAACGCCATTGTCTCAAACGTTGCAGGATGCTCAAAAACAATGTGACTCCACATAGTTTGCTTGTAACTTGGCCACTTGTATCCAGGACTATTTGTATAAAGTTTCCTCTGCCTGTTCCTCACCCGAATTTCCTTCCCTTCCCTCAGCACATGCTCCAGATAATACTCAGTAATGATCTCCCTATACCGCTTATGAAAGGTGAGCCTGTAGTATCTCTTCTCCTGCTCTGGATAATATGACACGCTCCGTGTTGGTGACATAACTTTGCTTGATACCCACCAAACTTTTGCTCCACGATACTCATCTGTTACTCTCTCGTACTCATCCATGCTGAGCACCAAGTTGCTGCTATCTTTTCCCATCTCAGCTTTGAGCCTTTTAGCACTCTTGGATGAATTGACACTGAGGTAGGCCTCAACAGCAGCATATGCCTCACTGCGCTTGAGACGGTCTCCAGTGAACTCATGGATTGATATTTTGATGTAAGGATAAAAGAATCCCATGATTCTGTGAGTATACTTCTCAAAGTAGCGGCGAACCTCATATGGGCAGTATTGGCGAATGATTGCCCACACAAACATGAAACTGGCGATTGTAGAGCCCATTGTTGTCCACATCTCGGTCATTGTTGGTGGCACCATCTTCGTTTTTTTTCCTTGCTAAACTGAAATGCAATGGATAGGCTTTTTTATTCTTTTTCTTGCTCTCTTTTTCACTCACTAGGCTTGCTTGGACTTAGCAAATGAATTAGTGCTAGAGTTGAGCTGATAGTGTATGTCACTTAATAAAGAAGAGTGGGTAGAGAATGACAAATGACCGGTGTTTATCAACCAGCAAATGATATTAATTTGTATATAACGATTATTTATTTGTGCTCTAGGTTGATTTTATATTGAAATCCGTTGGTGGGTCTACGTGGACGGTGATCCAAAAGGACAAATTATGCAGACTACAACTCCACACACAGAAGGTTCATGCGCATAGGAAAGTGAAGTGGGACTTGGTGACGTTGATTGTCAAACAAAATGACGAGTATTGGAGGGGTCATGGGGGCCCCTACTCTAGCTGTTTTCTCGCTATTTATGGTATACTTTCTTTAGGTTAGGCCGAGTCATTCTCCATGAAATTCAGTTCAAAAGATTGGCAAGATCGTTCAAATAATTTTTGAGTGAGACACTTCGAATCTTCAAACTCAAAACTGATCCTGACTCCTGACTTGACATAGAGATGGACTGAAACCTGAACGCTCAACTATGTTAGGCTCACAAATGCAATGATTTAGTAGTAGAAAGGAACCTTCATGAAAGTTGGAACGTTACAATCACTGTGACGACAATGTGCTGTCATCTCCCGGCAATAATCAAAGCATAACAATAATTAGGCTTACCAATCATTTATAGTCCGTAATCAACGATAGGTTGATGGTCGGTATGTTAATATGCTCTCAGTAATGAACGTGTTTTCCCAACACCTCAAGAACCAAATAAGAGGAGACGAAGGGATACCCTTTGATAAACACTGTTTGAATTGGTAAATGGGTAACCCAGAAACTAGTTCTAGTTGATAGGAGTAGCTGTAGCGTGGTCCATCAGGTGCTAGGTTTTTATACAGTAACCATGGTGTCAGCAACTATGTGGCCACCAGAATATAAAGTCATTATTCAAAGGGACCACTCAACCAGTTAGTCATATATGGTCGTTTTCTACCCCCACAATAGAAAGAAGACAAATAGTTGAGTCATGTCACTCACGTGGCCTAGTCCTATGGGCATGAAATTGTTCACAAGTACATGGAAATTATTGTTCTTTTGAAAGGTTGGGAGGTTACTTTCTCATATCTCTCACTTTTCAGCTTCATCCCTGTCCATATACTTTAGCTCATTGTTCTTGTTCTTGTAGGACAAGCAAAATCCAAATCATTCACCACGCAAAATATCCGCTCTGACATTGAAATTTTAATATTACTCAAACTTTAGTTTAACAGTTTGGGTTTTCTTCATCTTTTCATAGACAACTGAAAGTGTTTTGCAAAGTTATATAATAGATTATAGAGCCATCTTTGTCCTTGTATCTCAGAATCCCTTTTCTCATTTGAATCTTTTTGCTTTAGAGAAAGAATAGATTATCCTGCTCTGTCAAATATTTTATGCAGGCAGACTAAATGGATTAGGCACTAAATATCTTTTTGCTTATGGACCATGCACCTGGAATTTGTTGGTTCCTCGAAGAAAAGAAGACAAAAAGTGCAGCACAAATGAGTTTGGATAAGGTTGAATTTAGTTGACTAATCTATATATCTATATAATTCTGAAGCATGAGCCTGTATAGTTGACATGTAGGATGACAAGTAGGATTTTTTAGGCTTTAGATTTTTGACAAGTAGGCTTTACTTGAAGGTAATTTCAATAACTTGTAATATTCAATTCATTTATTAAATCTCTTTTAATATGTTATTTAAGGATTTGAAGGTTTTTTAAGTTAGGAAGTGAAAAGTGAAGAGGTTGAAGGTTTTAATGTAAGTTAAAGATGGAGGATGAATGGAAGATGAATGTATAAAATCATGTAACCTTCATGTGATTATGACATATTTATTTTGGGTGGTTTATTTTCTCCTATAAATAGGACTATCCTTATGATTCTTAAAAAATAATAACATTCACAATTATTTTACATTTTCATTCACTTTTATTTCAGAGTTTTTTGGGCAAAGAAAGGTGTTCTTTTGGTGGAGCTTTGAGCTCAACTATTTGTGTATAATTTGTTTGAGCTATACGATGAATAATTGGGCTGTTGTATCCTGGAGGAGATAAGTCATTGAGACAAAACTGCTGCACCGGGTTCTAAGCTTTGCCAATCGTAGAGGGCTTGAATCTCCTTAAAGAGAGTGAGATATATGTGCATCAGTCTATCTGATTTCATCATTGTCTTATTTATTTTATAACTCTATTTTTCATTTAATTGAAAAAAATAATAATAAATAAACACAACCGCGCAACGCGCGGGTTTTGCACCTAGTTTAGGTATTAATGGTGGAAACCAGGACAACGCTTCCATGATATGAAGAAAACATATTCCAAGACCAAACTTCTTGGGCTTTACAGACATCTCAATCTAATATCTTAAATCACAAAAAAATGGAGGCATATCATTTAGGAATTGGAATCTAGTGGACAAGATGCATAATGTGAGTGCAACAGGTAAAGATCATGCAATCTTCAAATTTCAGGTTGATGTCTGGTTCAGTGGCTTCAATTAGTTAGGTTACTACTTAGGTTACAAAGCACGTAAATGGTGATCACTAGATATGATCCCTAGATATGGACCTGATTAGCATCTAAACTTCACAAATCGCCACCTCATTTCCTACAACAAAATAATAACACTGATTAGTAGGCCTGCAGCTTCTTACAAGCAATGTAGATATAAAGGATTTTAACAATTATTCCTGCTCCAAAGGATATACAAAGCTATTTGTTAATATGCTAGCTGCGGCGTCCTGCTAGACCACAGGTTGGAAGGGTATTTACATGACAGTTTCAACACAAAGAAAGGAGCCAGTACCTAAAACTTTCATGTCAAATTAAGAATAGGATTAAAGCTTTGTGGTTGCTACAATGAAACTATTACTATCACCTTCAAGCATTTTCTTTCATAGCCGCAGACTCTTGATATCTTCCTCATTGGCAAACCATTCTGGTATTATACGAGACAAATGAGGATAAAGATCCTTATAGGAATTCTTGATGGTTCCTTCAGCCACTCTTGTTACAACAGAAATTTCTGCAACCACAGGGTCAGGAATATCATCCAAGTAAAAAAATGACTAAAAGAGTTCATAAGTTTCTACTAACCTTTGAGAGGCTTTGGATCATTTGATAATTGAGTTATGATGTATATAACGGCCGCTGCCACTGAGATTGGGCTCCTCCTGTCGAGGGGAGTGAGAGAATTGTGCTTATTCAAACGACACCATCTCCACTAAATTTATGAGTATTATGACTCGTGGAATTACCATAAAATTTCAGTAAACATTACTAAAAGAATACCCAGTTTCTAAATAAGATTCTAAAGCTTCTAATTCTACAATAAAATCAAGAGACCGAAAGAAAGTATGTAGTTTTTGTTTTGTTTTGTTTTTTTTTTTAAAGAAAATTAATTAAAAAATTGCTCATTAGGTACTTCTATATGACTTTAGTATTAATGACTAGGAATAATATTTATGGTCCCTTCTTTTTCTTCCTTGATAGCTAGGAATATGCTAGCAGAGTTCTGTCAGACACCAAGTAGAAATGTAAAACATTACAATTCAAGTATCATATATTCTAGATATTTGTAGTTTCTTGTAAAGGACATTGAGCATATATACTTCATCTCCACCACACAGAGAAGTGAAAATGCAACTTGAAGAAAACCAAACTAACAATAAGAACTTGAGTTTCTTCTGAGCTAGTGAAAATAAAACCAGAATTAACCTTATGTCAAGCTCTTCAGATTTCTGCACAGCTTCTTGGGCAGCCTTAACAGCTTGATTGGTCATTCCAAGATTGGAACAAAAACGTCTCTACAAATTGAAGATACAAATCATGTAAATAGATACACTAGGAAAATTGACAACAAAACAACTCATGCAACACAAAAAAATCACAGAAGAGAAGGAATAAAATGACTAAATTCTTCAGGAGAAAACTCACCAGATAGTCTGAAGCATGTATAGTTCCCATTTCCACAGATTGACCCATCTCTGCTTCCAGGTGTTTTACAATAAACTCTTTTGCCCGTCCTATTTCTTTCTTTGTTGTCCCATTGGCAACAGAGCAGAATTCTAGTTGATATCTACACAGTTAGAACTTGTAACACAAAGAAGATCAACAAAATTTTTTAAATAAAGAATGCTCTTTACCTTTCACAGTCCGGGGCTTGTTTTCTTGTCGACAAGCAATGTAGAGACAGGCAGCCACAATAGCTTCTTGATTTCGTCCTCTAAGAGGTTTTTGATCTTCTACCTTCTTATAAATTTCATTGGCACGATCCTTACAATCAAAATTTGAAACCAATAGCAGATGAGAACTCTAATTCTAAAGGCACTTCCATGAATCAAGATAGAAGCAGAGTAGTTGAAAGTAGAAATCAGCAGACTATTCTCATGAAACAGCAGACTACATAGATATATTAGCGTATATAAAATATGGAATAGATTTTCAAGCACTAACATATAAAATACAAAAGATGATGGAGACAAAATCGCTTTAAAAACGATATATGCTTCTGAACTTTATTGTACATATGAATTGACAACTGATGATGAGGAATTAAATCTCTCATGTGCAGCATTGTGCCAAACAACCTCATTTTCTAGCATTTAACATTTCACCCTAAGTCGTGACTGATTCAGCTGTGAATATCATGTATGCTCCCATGAATTTCTCGAGCATACATTAAACATAAGTATGACAGGAATAACTATCAATTGAATATTTATTACAGGCAATGTGCCTCAACTGAACTCTTGAATAAGCTTTTGACCACGTCAAAATCACTGAGGATACTAAGAACTACCGAGTTTCATAAACACTTATCAATCTTGTTCTCATTATCCATTAAGGCATCTCTAAAACTTTTGGGTTGTCATTCAGAGTTGTCACTACATTAATCTCGGATTGAATTTAGCTTCGGCTAGAATTAGACGCCCGTTTGCTGCTCCGATTATTGAGTTTTTCTTGGTTCAAACCAAAAATTGGCCTCCTCAACTAAGTGACTTGACTGTGAACTTTATGGAACTGGAATCTCTCAAGTCTTAGCATCCCACTTTTTTAATACTTTCCTCAACGTCATTCCATCTTAAACAATTCAAAAAGCTTTTCCTGACCTCCATTTTAGTCACTTAGATATATATTTCACAACGATATTTAGTTCTGTAAATCATAGTTTGGAGGGGTGAAAAACAATGGTGCAAATCATACTTTGTGTATAAGCAAACACAAATACACATATAAGAATCCTAGAAATAAATTTATTAAGACATCAGAAGTTTATTCAAATGGATAGTTAAATACCTTTATGGTTGTAACAAGTCCCAACCTGAAACACCCATTAATTATATTAGTCATCTTTGCGATTGTCAAAGGTTATGAAGAACAAATATTAAAATAATATTTTTTTATAAATTAAAAAAAAAAACGTTTCTTTCTTTTCATTTAAAAAAGGCAGGCTTGTACACTTGATCAGTCAAAATTGAAAACGATAGCAAGACAAGAAAAAGAATAAAAAAAGGGCCCGAAGAGCAAAAGAAGAAAACAAAAAACAATGAAAACGCTTCCAACAATAAATGCAAGTGCAGCAACACTCTCGTACCTATCAGACATGGCAGAGATAGACTTAAACGCCTGAATGAGATTCCTATCAGGATTCGAACCCCGGCTCTGCCATTTCCCAAGCGAACCAGACAAGAGCTCACTGGAACCACCGCCACCGCCAGTTGGCTTGGCAATAACAGTTGAAAGACCACCGTCGCTCAACAGAGGGTTGTAGGGCCCACCAACACGGACAGGGTCGTGGTCGGAGGACTCGTTAGCAAAAGTACGCCACTCGGAGGTTTCATCGACGGAGTGGGCCTCCAAGACAAGACCGCACTCGGAGCAAATGGTGTCGCCGGCGGAGTGGTCGAATACGACCTCCGTGAGGCGCTTGCATTCCGGACAGAAGGAGTCGGCCATGAGAAGAAGTGAGAGTTTGAGTTCATACACAAACACAAACACTCACACACACAACTCACCTTACCAACCAGGCAGTACAATGTTTCTTTTCTTTCCTCAAATGAGTGCTGCAAGGAAGGCGTTTTGTTTGTGCTTGTCCTTGTTTTTTGCAGTGGGGCCTACTGCCAGCTCATTCTTAACTTTAAGTCAAGTAAACAGGTCAATATATATAATAATAATATTTTCTTATCCATTAGAATAATAATTATTATTCAGTAAACAAAAGTAGTAATAAATCCAAATATTGATTAATGATTATAGTATTTAAAGGCTTCAATTTTTGGTCCAAAGAACGAGTTCAATGTTGTTGCACGTCACCAATCGAATATGCTTAGATAAGTGTGCTGACAACATTAACCTTACAGCTAACAGGAAGAATTACGGGGTAAATACATAGACACCYCCAAGGTTTGATCTAAGTAACAAAGTCATCCCTATTATTCATAAAGTAACATAAAGACCCYTATTTTGATATTTTAAGTAACATTAAGACCCCTATTTTTATGTGTTAAGACCCCATATTTTCCAATTCTAGGGATGTCTATGTTACTTTATTAATAATAAGGATGAAATGTTACTTAGACCAAATCTCGGGGGTGTCTATGTATTTACCCTGAAGAATTCCTCCAAACTTAATAAAAAAGATTTTTTTTTTCTTAGTTTCTTCATTTTATTTTCATGTGCCTAAATATATGGATCAAAATTTCACTTGAATTTTAAATAACAGAAAGCTCTTATAACTCAAATTTACTTCTCAGATATAACAAATTGCAGAGAAACGCCATGGACAAAGAAAAGCTTCGACCAGCAGAAGAAATTGAGGGTTTATTGAGGCACAAGCTGCAGAGATAGTCAAATAGCGCCAACACCCCAAATCAAAAAATTTAATTCCCGAGATTTATTCTACCTTTTTGGGTGTTGGGTGGTTGCTTAGCTTGATCTACTGTGGTTGTGATAGGCTTTATTCAGAATGTGCACTTCCAATATTATTATTGCAACTGTGTCTGCATTACCCACACAAAAGTACCACTATAACTGCGTCATCCACACGTAAGTAGTGTATATAAAATTTTATAATATTATCTCATTCAGATCTTTCATCCCATAATCATACAAAAGATGGTATTATTTTGCCATTATAGAGTGTGGGTATACATCCTTTCACTGGGACCTAGTTGCAGAAGATGTCAGTCCTGGATATAACCATCTTTTTGTAAAAATCAAAAGTTCAAACAATGTAAAGTCACATTTTAGTGGGACGAATTATGATGATATTAAAGATAGGTAAAAAAAAGGACCTGTAAAAAGAGGACTGAAGCAGAGGAGACTATAGCCTATAGGCATTGCTGGCTTGGCTTGGGATTAAGCTTGTGTGTTATATATTGCAAATGATAGAGAAAGTCATCACCAGAAGTTCCTGTAGATATCCCTCTTCCACCTCATACTTACTAGAATTTGTGTTATGATAAATCCTTGATCTTTAAAATAGTTCGAATAATATTTCTGCTAAATCATGGTGACTGCCACTAATTGACAGATCTACACCACTCATTTTCTTCTCGCTTAAACTGCCAAGTACTTTTCAAAGAGTGATCTCTAAAACCATTTTTTATCTTTCATATTTCCATAAGGCGAGGAAAATTTGAAAGGATAAGTTGGGAATCAATTGAAGTTTAATGAGAAAAAAAAAAAAAAAAAGAAAGGGTTGGTCAATCCCATTTCCGAGCAAAGGATATTGGATACCTTATGTGAAAAACAGCTCCTTCGATCTTTAAAAATAACCAAAACAAGTATGGCAATTGTGTATTTTCAGTTATAAATAAGTAAATGTATAAAATAATCAAAGGGTTGAATTTAAAAAAAAAATAAAAAGTTTAAAAATTTTGATTTGTCTAATCAAATCATTATTTATGAACTTATTAATTTTGACCCATAAATTCGTTAGCTTGTGATAAGCCATTGGGTTGGGCTACCCAAAGACATTGAATCTTTAACCTCTCATGGACTAATAGATCAATAGACATACAGACCAACAGTTTGATTAAAGAAATAAAAAAAATTATTTTTAGTTATTTTTCAATACTTTCCCTTTGAGTTTGGTTATTTTTTAAATCTCGGTTACAAATAGGTTTGTTATCTTATTATCTTTCGTTATTATTCAATAATTTATTAATAAAATTTTAGAAATTTTCTCTGTGATTTTGACTTGTTGTGGATTTGGAAATCTCTCTTGAATTTAAGAGTCCAACGGTCGTCGATTCCAACTGCCCCGTTAAATCCTTATTTGGCATCTATCTTTTATGTGCTGCTTCACAAATGAATCCCTAAATGGTAAAAAGATTAACCTTTAACGGCTTGGGTTGGGCATTATTTTCTGCCTTACTTCTCATGGTCTTGAATAATGCTGCAACCTTCTGAAAACAACCAGGTTGTAGAACTTCCTTGACCAGAAGAACAACAGAAAAGGCAGAGAGACAACCAAGCGATAAATAAGTAAATGTGTAAAACAATCAAAGGGTTGAATTAAAAAAAAAAATTTAAAAATTTTGATTTGTCTAGTTAAATCATTATTTGTGGACTTGTTAATTTTGACCCATAAATCCGTTAGCTTGTGACAAGTCATCGGGTTGGGCTATCCAAAGACACTGAATCTTCGACCCCTCATAGACTAATAGATCAATAAATTAATATAGATATACAAATCAACGGTTTGGTTAAAGAAATAAAAAAATTTTACTTTTAGTTATTTTTCAATACTTTCCCTTATTTTTTAAATCTCGTTTATAAATAGGCTTGTTATCTTGTTTTCTTTTGTTATTATTCAATAATTTATTAATAAAATTTTAGAAATTTTCTTTGTGATTTTGATTTGCTGTGGATTTGGAAATCTCTCTTGAATTTAAGAGTCCAACGGTCGTCGATTCCAACTACCCCGTTAAATACTTATTTGGCATCAATCTTTTATGTGCTGCTTCACAAATGAATCACTAAATGGTAAAAAGATTAACCTTTAACGGGTTGGGTTGAGCATTATTTTCTGCCTTACTTCTCATGCTCTTGAATAAAGCTGCAACCTTCTGAAAACAACCAGGTTGTAGAACTTCCTTGACCGGAAGAACAACAAAGAAGGCAGCGAGACAACCAAGCGATGCCATGATAAAAAATGATGACATGAAGTTCCGGTAAGGAGTTGATTTTACCAGTAGCCATTTTATCACAAAAGTAGCATTATTAGTTTGAAAGCTTGAGTTGGCTAAAAGATCGTTGGGATGTTTAGATTCATACTTTGTATCTTCCTCACTTCGAGAGTATCTTTGCCTAATTGGAAAGTACAGGCAGCTTTAGTTTTATAGTGTTGGCTTGCTAAATCTCAGGTAGAAAAATTTCAAAGAAAGCAGAGTCAGCATATGTTGTTTTTGATCTATAAAATGACAATTCAATTTCCTTCTGCTATCAATATCCAATTCCCTTTCACTACTATCAATTTCATCTTGGTGCAACTTACAAAATCTGTATGGATATGTAAACCTCATTCCAGAGGAGGAGAAAATGAGGCAACAATGAAAGAATTTGAAAGGAAAACATTTTTGAAGAGCCTAAATACAATTGATCACAGGATATACAATAAATATTGTTACGACTGCAAAATTTCTAACGCTCTTCATGCCCGAGATGGTCATCAAATAACAAATTCATCTCATGTTGCAACACTGAGGCTTTCCCTGCTTTTGCAATTTATTCCACAGGCAGATCATCTGCCTTGGAGACTGGTAATGAGCTGTATAGTAGCCCTCTATGCACCCAAACTGGCAAAACTTCAAGCTGTGTATATAGTCTATAGGTTTTGAGCTGTTGAACTGCTCCACCCACATTCCCATACTCACATCTTCCATCTTGAACAACTGCATAGAATTAAAACTTTATTTTAAAAGTGTGCCAAAGCATACAACCACCACTTTTACACACAAACAGAGATGGCAGATGCACCCCTACAGGACACATATCCATCCACCTGCCTATTAACCCCATCAGTGAGAGAGAAAGAAGACGATTACTTACCTTGAGTTTATGGCTTTCAAAATCGGACACAAGCGATTGAGCTATGTCAGATGACAATATATAGCCTGGACCATTTGCATAGGGTGGATAGTCTTCCTCTCGCCACTCCTGAAATCACCAGCAAATGAGGATGAGATGTAGAGAAAATATCAATTTGCAAATTGCTTATCACATATCAAAGCCAAATAAAACTTTTCACACGTCAGATGAGAAATTTGAAGAATAATTTAATTACAGAGTACAACAGATTCTTGTTTACAAAAGCCCGACCTAGCCACTGAATATGCTTATAAAACAATTAAATAGATTCAGTGAAGCCATATTGAATACCTGATTCCAAGAGAGAAAAAATTAAAAATAAAAAGTTCTCGAATTCCTCAAATGCGAGTATATAGAGTTCGTTTTGAGTTGAAGATACAAGATGTAGTGCTCATAAAACACTCAAACAAGTGAACTGAACTAATTGATCAGATTAAAGTTAGCAAATCAGTAAGTGCATCCATACCTCATATGTCACTGCCCATTTACCATGGCGCAGGGGCTTATGGTAGTAGTTGATGTTCCCAATGTACAGACTCCTTCCCTCAGGTGCTTTCCTTACCTCATTTATAATCGCATCTACTCGTACAAATGTGTCATCATCACACTTCATAATATACTTAGCAGACACTGTGCGAACCTGTGAACATACAAAGCCATTAATGGTCATCTCTGGGACTGATCAACATTTCATCAGTCCATAGTTGTAAATAGTTCACAACTCACCCCGTATTCACAAATGGCAACAGTTTTCAACACAACAAGGTCATAGTTATCCATATAAGGAACTATCACAATGTCACCAAAAAATTCTGCTTCTTTCTTTAACTCCACATTCACTTCCTTCCTTGCATGCTGTTCACACAACAAAAAGAAAACTTTTTTAATTAAGGACCTATAATATAACATTTTACAACCTAATAATCATAATTTTAGATACACATGCTAGGATGGTTTTCAATTACCAGTGCTACAAAGAAACGAGCCACAACATTTGAAGATTTTACAAGGTTATGCTGCATCCAAGACTTCCTCACAGCCATCCGCTCAGCAAAATGATTGCCTGCAGAAAGGATGCCAATAAAAAGTTCCACTGGCCTCTCAGGAAGAGGTGGGGCCTGCCATCTACTTGACATCTCAAGAAGTCTTTGAGGAGCAAAACTTGGATGTGATGTAGGCAATGAAGCAGCAAATACTGAGTGGACGTCAATGTCCCCATTCAAAGTTAGTCCAGTGGCATCCTCAAGAGTGAATCCCTGTCAAAATCATCAAACAATCTTAAGAGCCATCATAATTGATCATGAGATTTAATTACATTGCAGGATATTACTCACAGGGTGATAAGGAAAGGAGGTAACATGATTCCCACCAACATTAATATGATAACCCTCCAAACCCGCACGAAGAGTCAGAACAAAGAGATTTTCCTCCGCAAATGGGAATGGCCAGTCAACAGTCACTTTTTTCTTTAGGCCTAATAGTCGATTCACCCACCATTTTGATGTAGATTCTGCAGATTGATCATCATTATGATGGATCCAGCTCTCACACTTCACAAGACCGTCAACTGCAGCCAGAATAAAAGAATTAACCAATTCTTCGGTACAAACTAAAATTGAATGAAACTGCAGAACCGATAACGTCAAATAATAATGTGATAAGAGTACTACTAATCTGTATGAGTATGCATTTAGGTCTCTGCTTCAAGGTACAAGCAAATTCAACAACTGTGTTACTTGTAATAGTGGAGTTTAAGTTACACTCATTCAACATGAAAGGAAATGTGTTTTCTTCCACCACATTACATCCTACTTTCAAACTATTAGGCACCATCGAAATTGCAACTAAATGCATATGTTACTCACATACTAACAATCATTCTTATTCACAAATACAATCAATCCATTCCTTACCCGAAAACCTACCACAACTCACAAACAACAATTAACTTAAAAAAAAAAAAAAAAAAACCAATTAATCGGTACTCACCCGACTCCTCTTCAGCCCTAGACTTCCACCCCTGGCACCTCAAGGCAGTCCCCCACTGCATTCTATAGCAAGTGTTCATCTCAATCACCGGCTTCCTACTCCAGTCCCCTTTCAACCTTGGATTAAAATGCAAAATCCTTGGCGGCTCCTCCCCTTCTACTGTCTTCAAACCTCGCAACTCCATCATGAACTGCGAAACCATTACTTCCTCCCGATCTCTGGAAAGCGCAATCCTGGGGGCACTCTCCGCGTGCGCTCTCCTCGGCTTGGCCACAACCGTAATATGTGATCCCAGTGTGAGACCACATGGCAAAAACATGACATTCCCATTACTCAAAAGCTTCGTCCCAGATAACGAAATCGAGTGTGGACACAATTCCGATACGTTTTCAGGCTTTTCAACATCAATTTGAAGCTTTCCCGATTCCAAATCTGCCCACAACTTTCTGCCCACTTCATAAGCAGTTCTTGCCGTATTGTGAAGCTCCGCAGACCCGGATTCAGTACTCGGATCGAAAGTTCGAGCATCAAATAACAAACCTGTAAGAATCTTGTTCTTTTTATCGGACTGAGTCGGTTGGTTCGAGTTCTGAGATACCCAGTTCTTCAAAGGACGAGGTGGGGCTTTCGGTACTTGTAAATCCTCTTCGATGTTGAGTTCAAAAGGGCGAGCAACGGTCTCTTGTGGGATAGAACCGAAGCCAGTTTTGTACACAAATGGGATTTCTAAAACAACCAAAAACAAGTACAAGAAACCAAGAAAGATAAAAACTTGAATGGATCTCAGCTTGCCAAAAGTCCAAATCTTCTCAAAGTTGTTTACTTTATCTGATGATTTCAACGGTAACTTGAGTTTCTTCATTTGTGAAAAAGAAAAAGAATATCCAATCTTGTAAAACGAAATTAAGCCAAGTATCAGAAACAAGACACTGATGATGGCGAAGAGCTTGTATAGGATTCAAAGAAGAAACAGAGAGAGAGAGAGGGAGAGAGAGAGGTGGGTGATCAAAAACTCAACACAAGATGATGTGGGACAAGAACAACTTCATACTTCTTCTTGTTGATGTCGGTCCGTAATATGCTTCTTTTATTAGTTTAAAAAAAAAATTACAGTAATTTAATAACAAATATTAATGTGACATAAGAAAGTGTTAAAATCAGAAACGTAATCAACACTTATAAGAAAGAATTGAAAACTGAGTCTGACTCTACTGATTGTGTAATTAATGAAATATTAAAATTAGAATAAAAAAATAAGAAAAATACAAAGGAATCTTCATTGGAAAGCTGGGAAATGAGTCAGCTTTCGGATTTCCAGCGCGCGATCATAGGTGGCCGCCACGCCCACGGCCTTTACGTACAGCGTTACTTACAGCTTCCTCTTTTGATTCTGTTTTCAATTCTTAGTTTTCTTCTCACTAAAGACTGTTATAGTTGGAACCAGTCAAAGCAACCGAGTAAAAGTTTTAATTGTATTGAATTTATATTCCGTGTCATTATTGGTCAATTTAATCTTCAATTTTGATGTGCCTATATTTTCGTTTGATTTGATGACCCACATGTGATTTCGACGTCAACAACCTGTGAAAGAGAAAGCCATCAATCGTTTGGAAAATACATCAAATCATACACAAATTTGCTTTCTATTTCTATTTCTCTAGAAACTCAAAATTCAACAAGGTACTCAATTGTTTTCTCATTGTGCAACCAAACCCAGTTTCTCGTTTATAATTACTCGTTTCTCTTGTTACCCCTTACGTTGCTTGCATTCACTTCAAACTTATCACTGATCAACCCAAAAATTCTAAGTAATGAACTCAACTTCTATTTTATTTCCACTTCTAGATTGATTCCCACTATGACGAGAGAGTTTTAATATCAAAAAATCATTTAAATGTCAAAAGCCGAGACACCCAAATGGGTTTTCAATCCCTTTTCACATTTATTGTAATTGGTGAATAATGTGGGTCAATTTTTATTTTTATTTTTTTCCATTGAAAACAACTTTAGATGTTGTCAATGATTCATCTTTTCATCCAAAATTTATATATACTTTACTGCCTTATGATTAATTTAAGTTGAGAGGACTCATTGGATGAATCACTGAATGGGGCCAAGGGCATGGATTGCAGTTTGGTCGGCTAATATCTGTTTCTTACTCTGGAAAGTTTGCTACAAGCTTTGGATTAGCTGTTTGCCAGATGGCGTCTCATCTCTCCATAAACTAACAAAATACAGGAATAAACGATTCCATAAATTCTCAAAACTTAGTTTATTAACTTCCATGTATTGTAGTTTAAGTTGGGATGAAGATAAAGAGCTGAAAATGGTTTTTTTCTGGTTGGCATTTGGTCATCAGACAACAGCTTTGGCCACTCATCAAAGGTTATTGAGAGTTCTGTTAATGGCATTTTTATTCCGAATTTTCATTAAGAAATGGAATCTGAGGAAAGCGACTGGACCAATATGGGTTTTTGCCTTCGTTTTTATTTTCAAATATCACAATCATATTTTGCAGGCTAAGCTGCCGTTTCTTGTGGCATTTGATATGAGTCTTCAACGGGAGAATTATTAAATGGCTCTAACTGCCTTGCCCATTAAGACAAGCAATAAATATTTGTGGTGACTGGTGAGGTTCATGCCAGCAACTTGCTTATCTTCGTCCATGGTAATGAAGCCCGTTTACCAAACTTAGTTGATGCGTAAAAGGGGAACAATATGATTCATTAATCGCACTAACAGAGATTAAGTACAATTATTTGCATTCTTATTTATAGAGATTTTTTTTAATGATTCCAACATTAAAAAAAAAAAAACAAAGAAATAACTAGAAACAACGATAAGAAATGTTTATATTTTGTAGGTTTTTTTTTTTTTTTAATTGCCTAATCAAGTTGGGTGTAAAAACTTATAAAGATTCTCCCTGTTAGATCATAATGGTCGACGAGCACACACTAATCATCCCATAACGACGGTAAGTCGACTTGTCAATTTATCAGGTAACAAAAAATAATTATAATTTGACTATTTTTCAATCACCTCCTATTTTGGTTAATTTGTACCTATCCCAAAAACCTATTATTCAAAGTTAATCTTTAATTTAATTTTGCATCTGAATACAAGTCTGGATTAGCTTAGCTGATTGACTGAAGTCCAAAAAAGATGGCACCACCAATTGCGGAACCTAATGTTTATTCTCCAAGCTTCTAATTCATCACACACGAGACCCTTTAAAATGTCACTCATAGGAACTTTCTTTGTCATCTGCGTGCCTTGGACTTGAATAGTTTTTCAGTTGGAAATTTGATTTCGTAATGAGGATCCCAATCAGAAGTCAAAAATAACCACCATCCAAATGTTCTATTACGGTCAAGTTTCCAGAAGGTTGAAGAATGCCCTAAGAAATACTGGGAAAAAGGGAGACCAAAGACAGGGAGAGCAACATATTCAAGTTTCATTTACGATTATACCTCTCAAAATAATTTAGCAGAGTCTGTAACTATTTTCTACATAATTATCTTCAAGAAATGAGCAGTAGAGGACAGGTAGCGAGGGGCTGATGCCTCCACCCTCGATCATATTTTAGTTCAAGTCGTCTCTTGGACAAAAATCCTGACTCCCTCCTGGTCTAATCATTCCTGGTTGAAGTTTTAATATATTATTGTTTTATTAAAAATTATGTTGTTGCCAAAGTGATAGAGACCAGAAAAAACAGAGGAAATAACAGAGAAACACTAAGGAAAAAGATCAGTTTCAGTGGTTTTCCATTCACTACGTATTCATGCCTGCCTACAATATCCCTCCATACTAGTTTATATAACCTAAAGCAACAAAAGCCAAACAGAAAAACGGCAATGACAGCTCTCCCAAGGATGACAGCTATCCTAACAAACTGAATAACAAACTCTTCTAGAAACAGACCCTCATCCACCCTCCTTTTTGTTACACCTCACACTAGCCACGTGGCCTCCTCTGATACACTCTCATATTTGTGTTTGTATCATTGCNCGTGGCCTCCTCTGATACACTCTCATATTTGTGTTTGTATCACAAAGCAAGTTCATGCACAAGCGACATGAGATGTACTTGAACTTAGGTCCATAAGAGTACAATTGAAACTTGAAAGACATGAGCATAAAAGTCTGACCCATTGAAGTTTGAGGCTGCATAAATTAGAGGTGTCATAGGCCCATACCTATTTATCCACCCAAAGCCTTCAACTTTCTTCCGTACTTGTTGATTAAAGCTTGGAGATATTCTTAATTAATCTTCTTCCATGTTCTCCTATTCCATCGCCAATTTGATGCCTTGTACAAACGCACGTACCAGGCCAACAACCTGCGCTAAAATCAATTCAGAAATGGCTTACTACCCAACTCATTATGCTTCCATACTTAAAGGGACATTTTCATACAGATTTTGGATATTAACCTATATTTAGTAGTGTTTTTTACTTGAATGCAATAAGTTTAATTGAAAAAAGCAAAGTCAGGACTTAGGGCTTCTGGCTTATATAATATACAATCTGATCCACATTGTTGCTATTTGGCTTTCTTGGTTCACCGAGGTATATATAAACACTAATAGGTGATACACTTTTCCATTCTCATAATATATATTGTTCCTCGTATATTTCTTTTCTTCCCATCCCTGAACACAGGATTTTATTACCTCACAATGTTGAATATGATGCAGAAAAGTTGCATAACACTGAGTGTATAAGATTCTAAACAGCTTTGCAGCCACATATCACACATTTATAGTGAATGCAAGTTACAAGTATATAACCACATAATTTTCTATATTATTTCAGCAATTAGTTTAGTCTCTTGCTGTTTAAAATAGTAACTGCCATCCAACTTGTGACAATCAGAAACTAAAACTGACTTCATTTTCTTTTACACAAGCAACTAATTAATCTATGAAATGAATAATTTATGCTTTTTCACTTAGATTTTCCCTACGTTTAACCAGAAAAATTCACCCGATTTGAACCTGACTCAAATGCTCTTTTAGCCAGTGAATGAGCAAGGTTTTGGTTGGAGAGAGAACTTTTATCTCTTCATTTGAATTCATCTCAAACGCGAAGATGCCATCCATCATGCAAATGTAGTTTAATGGGAGCAAGGCCCATGCTTTTCTTGCCTCCACACTTGTTATACCTTTAAACCCACTCCATTCCTTCTCTCTTCCTCTCAAAGATCATTTGCAAACAAGTTTCAAGTTCTATATTAATTATCTCTTTATTATCAACTCTTTTCTCTCATCTGTTTTTTCTATTTTGCTTCCCATTTGATATTCAACAGAATTTTGCATCAAAGGGCACTATGGGGAGACCTCCTTGTTGTGATAAACTGAATGTCAAAAGGGGCAACTGGACTGCAGATGAAGACGCAAAGATACTTGCATATGTATCCAAACATGGAGCAGGCAACTGGACTGCTGTTCCAAAAAGAGCAGGTTCATTAGGAATACTTTTTACAAAGTTGTATGAGTTTGTGTTATATACTTCCAGTGATTTGCAATTGTAGGACTAACCATTTTAAGTTTTTCAATGGATGAACTCCGACGTACGCCATATGTGAGTGTGTTCTCCAGGACTTAGGAGATGCGGTAAGAGTTGCAGACTCAGGTGGACTAATTATCTCAGGCCAGATCTTAAGCATGAGAGCTTCACACCCCAAGAAGAGGAGTTGATTGTTAGGCTTCATGCAGCCATTGGTAGCAGGTGATCATTTCCATATTCAGTGGTTTTTGCCTTAATTTCCATTTTGCTTTGCTCAGAATCTCTCATTTACTTCATGCCTTGCCAACCCGACAAATTATTTTCCCAACAACTTCATTTACATTTACATGAGGCTTGTGCAAAAGAACAAAAAAAAAAAGACTTATCTTTGATTACTTCATTTGGTGCAGGTGGGCTCTCATAGCCCAACAACTTCCTGGGAGAACAGACAATGATGTGAAGAATCACTGGAACACTAAGCTGAGAAAGAAGCTCATTGAAAGAGGAATAGATCCTGTCACCCACAGACCTTTCTCTCAGATCCTAGCTGACTATGGAAACATTGGACTTCCAAAATCTGGAAACCGGATTGGGTCTCTCAATAGAGAAATTAAAAATGCAATGATGCCAAAATCAGAACAATATCAACTGCCACCTCAAGTATTTTCAAACATGAACAATCATTTGATGGTGTCACCTAAAGTAGAGCCAATCCAGGATAGTTTCATGCGCAACTACAGTAACAGCAATTCAATGGATCTCCTTACTCAGCTACAAGCCATAAAGCTGGTGACAGAGGCTTCGAGTTGTGCCAACCATGAGACCATCTCACGTCAATTCTCTAATGAAGGCTCATTGATGTCATCACCATCTTCTTCATCTTCAACTTGTTCCACTGCAGGACAGGAGAAGTCACCGCTCACTTTTAGTTGGCAAGACTTTCTTCTTGAAGATGCCCTATTATCCGCCGAACATCCACAAGAAGTAAAAGACAACACAATGGAATTTTTATCCAAGAACTTCACTAACAGCACTCGAAACGTGATGCAACCGAATCAGATTAACAACGAGACTATCACACAGATAGATAACGGATTTCAGGGTGTGGATTGCGAAGCCCCAAACTATGAGTTTCCAGCCTCATCATCCACTAACAGTTCATTTTTGGAAGCCATGCTTGATCGAGAAAAAGAGACGTTCTTGGTGTTTCCTGACCTTATGGAGGATCCCTTCTTCAACTGAGCCTTTCCCAAGTCGACTTTGCAACAAGCTCTCTCAAGTCTCCCTGGCGTTGTAGTGGCAAATTTCTCAGTATTCTATGTTAAGTAGCTTGTTTTAGTTGTTTTGTAGCGTTTGTTACACAAATCCGGATGATAGTTTATTAATACTTCAAATTTGTTCTCTGTTAAAGCCTCTGCATTGCATTCCCACTAAGTTAATAATTCTTGTGAACCCTCCGAGCTAGCTATGAAAATAGCTATAAATATATGAGAATCAATTCTAAAGAAGCGAGAGATGCTAGATATAACGGTAAATATCTTATAGGTTTTTTATAAGAGTTTTAAAAGAAATRTAAAATTTATATTCGTAGAGTAGGTTACTTTAATATATTCGGTATCTGTATATACCTTCAAGTTTAATAGTAGTATAACCCTTCAAGCACTAATGTATTAGATATCGGATAAAGTAATAATTTGGTGTACTTTTATATATTTATAATCTAGTAAATTTATTTCTTTATAGAGGGAGTAGATAATTGAAGTTAAGTATAAGTTAAATATTTTATCTTTTTGTATTGTTATAATTTTATCAATCTTGATATTATGATATTTTCGTATAATTTTCTTAATAAGTGGTATTAAAGTTAGTCTATTTTTCTCACATTTTTTATATACACAATTGAATAATTTAATTAATCCATAAAATCAATTTTATATCATCTATATGTTATAATTTGATTGAAAAAATGATAATAATCACTAATCTTATTTTTATTATTTTATTTGTTCAATCATATTTTATCTTGAAGTAATATTTTAAATAATAGATTTATCTAGTATTTGATAATAAAAAAGATATATCTTATTGTGAGAAATAATTTTTTTTAAATATAATTAATTTTTGATGCTTTATTATTATTATTTAAAAAAGAATTTATGTATGATTTTGTGGGTAACCAGTCGTTTATTTTCACTAAAAATAGGAAGCAAGCAAGAGTAAAGAACCGAAGACACGACAGTAATACAAGGAAGAAAGCAGACAGGAGGGAGTCCTCCGAAAAGATGGTGGCGATATCTCTTTACAGAGGGAACCTCCACAGGGTTCCCGATGTCCCTCGTCGATGGCTAATGCCAACATCCAAAATCTCTCTCAAAGATTTCAAAACCCTTTTGAACCGCCGCAACAGAGCCCTCTCTCGCCTCCGCTCCACCACCACCGCCACTACTAACAACGTTACACTTAACCCTAGTCCCAACTCTGATTCTGACTCTAAACAACAACCTGAACCTCCCAAGCCCACTGCGCCTCCTATTGTTCAGCCCCAATTGGAGGATAATAATAATAATAACAACAATAAAACGGAAGAGGAAAATCTTAAAAAGGAAGAGATCAACGATTTGGGGAAATCGAACGGTGGGGATTGTTTGGTGAAACAGGTTAATGAAGCGGAGGTTGCACCAGAAAATAAAGCGGTTGATACGGTGGTTGATGATGAAAAGTTGCAATCTTCGGAGGTGGAGGCGAAACTGGCTAACCCTAATGTACAGGTATCCGAAACTTTGCGCTCAGTTTTATTTAGCATTTGCTTATTCATAATATGGAAATGATATTAAAATACGAGAATTTTTCAACTAATTAATTTTTGGATTAGCATCAACTTGTGGTAGAACTTCAAAGCTTGATTGTGAATGTAGAAACTACGAACTAATTTTGGAGTTTGTGTTTTTATCCCTTTTTGAGATGATTTTATTAATAGTTTGTATGTGTTTTACTGCTAGACGAGTGAGAAAGTAGAGTTGTTAGATGATAAGGAAAAAAGGAAAAGGGAAGTTGAGGAGAAGCTACAAACTTTGAATGCGAAGAAACATAATCTAGTGCAAGCTTTGAAACAAGTAAGCTTTCATCGGTAATTGGTATACTTATCTTGTGTTAGACAATAATTTCTGTTGTTATGGCCCGAGTTAATTGGTGATTCTCGACAGATATTGAATGCTGAGGAGGAATTAAAGAGACGGAACTGTATGCAAGGAATGCTGAATAGACCCGGTGGTCAACTTCAAGTGGATGCGACAAATGACTCTGGGTTGATGACTAGGCATCCTACCCCTAGAATGGGCTCAGAGACAAATCTTGGTAGTGATATGGAAGGGGTGGAAGCAGAAGATATGTCGAACCAAAATACTAATTCTCGGCATATGCTTAGAATGAGTAGCATGTCACCATCTTCAGAGTCTCCTCTTAGAAGGGCTGCCTATTTTCAACACAATGTGGTAACATTTATCCATTAGTAATATCTTAACTAATTAGTGAAATTCCCAAGCATGTTGCAGTTATAACTGTTTGAAATTTCATTTTGTTTCTTGCAAATTATCTCATTACTTAAGTATTGTGGTTGAACTCGCTAACATGGCCACAAACTGCTTCCAACTTTCATGCCATTCTTAAAAAACTATTCAAGCTCCTTAGTAACACTGATTTTATAACTGGACAGAGTATATTCTGAACTATACATATCAGGAGCGTTGAAGGCTTTATAAGTTGTGCCTGGTCCATTTGCAGAACTATTTGAAGCCTCTTATGGCTCTTAATATGATAGTGTATTCTGGATTTTATGTGCCATTTTTATTTAAGGTTCTGTTTGTACTTGGTTCAATTGGCCACACTTTGTTTTGTAACTTGGGACCTGCTTACTTGGAAACCTGAATCATTTTGACACTTGTATTGGCATAAACCAAACTCTCTTTGTAATCCTGCTAATGGCTAGGTTATGAACATCTTCCACTTTGCTTGAAGGCTCTTGGTGATTTATATGAATTATGCAATGGCTTCTGGCTCCAGGTGTTTTATTTGGACTAACTTTTGAGGTTACTTGTAATGTTGTCTGTGGTAGCGTGGTTAACTTTACATCATGCTCCTTTCTTTGGCAACTGATTCAACAAGTATGGTAGCTTCCCTGTTTTCTTTGCAGGTGTGCTGCGTTCTTGTATTTATGAAATTCGGACTTTGTAGGGGAAGATTATCAACACAAATTGCCAAGATATTGCGAGTCCAGTCAGTTGTATTTCTGGCTAACTAAAGCAATAGAATGTATACTATCAACTGGGTGCTATTGAATAAGATCAGTTTTGCTTAGTAGCATTTGTTTATTCTAAAGTGCAAGTTGTTCAGTTTTGGAGACTAACATATATTACTGAACGTTTTGGAGAATAACATATATTACTGAACTGTTTTGGATGCTAACATATATTACCAAACAAACCATTCTTTTAGAGCCCTTCAAAAGATATACCCTAGTATACATACATGCATACTTGTCAGACATCATCCTTGTTTTGGATCCAGAAATACCTTCCATGAAACTATATCGTGAAATGACTCATTTGATGAGTGTTAAAGTTTACCTTGATGCAACTTCTTATATCACAAAATTTTTTTGCTTGTATCTGTTGATAGTTTAAGGCCCCTTATTCATGTTTTCAGTTATTTCCCTTGCATCTAGGTTCCACACCCTTCTCGAGCAAGTTTGGGGGCCACAGGTAGTCCATCACGCTTTGCTCCTGCAGGCCATCAAGGAAATCCTGGAAATCTGCCAGCAGTAGTATCTGTGTCAGGAAATTATATTGCATCTTCTCCTTCCCCTGCAGCATCTGGTGGCACATCTGTATTTAGAGATGCTCGACAGCCAAGTCCATGGAATTAGAAGCTATGTTTTTGTGCCACCATTATGTAACATCTGATTTTATTTTCTGTAGCCGAGGTTGATAGGTGATCCAGCTATTGGTCAGTGCTAAGCACATCAAGCTAATGTTTGTGGTGAATCCTTTAGCTTCATATTTTCTGTTGAATCTCTGCAACTTCTCTAACCTTCGTCAGAGGAACGAGAATATCCTGGTTCGAGAGCCATGTCGATTGATCAGGTCAAGGAAAACTGGAAGGCTATCCTTGTGTGTTTTGTTTCCTGCCGTGGAACAACAAGGTGTAATTGGTTCTCAACACGGCAATGCTGTAAATTCAAAATTTTTGAAAATCAATACATATTCGTTCTGTATATGTTTTAAACTGAATTGATGTGTACACTTAATTTGCTGCGTGATCATTTTGTACATTTAGGCTTCTTATAGGTGTTGTATCCTCTGAGTTTTATTAAGAGAATTCGTAATGGAGATCATACTAATTAGCTTCGTGATTTCAATTAGAGGATAAAGCTGAAGGATAGCTTCTTTAGTAGCATCTAATAATTATACGTTCAGTGGAGTCCATTAATTAATTTGGTTTCGATGCCAACGAGATATGTGCGTAACATACTTTGCTCTTAACAGAATAAATTGCTGTTGCTTTTCTTTCTGTGTTTTTTTATTTGTATTTGCTTTAACTTTGATTTTTATAATATTGTGTATAATGTGATGAAGTAATACTAATACCTTCCATGCGCTTACCTGTAAGTCCGTGTTTTTGGTCATAGCCATCGTTAATTTGATGTTTGAGTTCCAACAAAATGAATACTATATGGATATTTTAAGCAACAGAAACTAAACTTACAGAGCCCCGATTAATACACGCAGTCAACAGAAAAGGGTTTGTAGATGAACCCTTTAGACATACTGATTGGAAGACTTATCTTGTTCTTGATATAAATGCAACTGTGAGAATAACATTTAATTTTGGGAATGAATATTATGCGCGGATTCGTATTATCACATCATTTCCATTTGTTTGATTGATTGGAGATTTTCAATGTAGGGTTATGACGAATAATCTTTTCTTCTTTTCGGCTGACCCCAGAGCCCAGTGAACTTTTTGGCCATTTCTGGTCCCTGATATAGGACTGTTTTTTTAGATCGCTAGGGCAGTGGTATTTATTTTTCATAAGTTTACAGAATTGCAGTACTACCTAAACCATCTGATTGTTCCTTGAATTAGATCAAGTCAATGGTCAAACATCAGACACCTCCATTACTTGCACCTCTTGTGCATGTTGGAACAAAACAGCCCTAGATCCCACCACACAAGTCCCAATCCAATGAACCCCACCAGTCAACATTAACCTCCTCCATCCCCTAACAAATCGGCAAAAGCACCTCTATACCTCCTTCGTTTTCCTTATCCCCAACCCAACTCAACCAAACCAAACAACATGGAACATCATACCACCCGCAGGCGCATCATCGCTGCTGCCCCAGCCCCATTCCCAGTCCCAGAACCAGAGCCTAATCCATCCATGGATCCCACCCTCAAAAAGAAATCCGCCAAACCTAACATCACTTCTAAATCCAGTCACCTAGCAACACCAGAAACAAACCAAGATTCCTCAACATCATCTAAATCCTTTTATTACATGACCAACAACTTCTCAAGATTGAATCTTTATCACAACAGACCACGTACTTCACATAAACACTACACAAACCCGCCTAGCAAAGACATCCATTTACAAGCCAAAGCCATGACAGTTTCTGCTGATTCTGATTCCTCCAAGTTTTTGCTCATCAAATCAAGTAATCAACCGCAGAAAACAGCTGCACCCAGGAATGAAAAAGAGAGCAGAACAAAGAAGGAAGCTTTTAAAGATATGGTGAAGAAGTCATCGAAAGGAGGACCATTGACTAGTAAAAAGAAGGAAGCTCATGAGGAGAAACTTGATAGTAAGAAAGTTCTATTTGTGAAAGATAAAGCTGTGAAGGATCTACCAAATGAAGGACATGATGTTAAGAGAGTTTCAGGTTCATTAGGCAGAAGGAGATCCTTCTGTGGCTTACAAGTAGAGTTGGCAGATGTTCTAGCAAGTTGTGGTGTGAAAGTGGTTTCAGTTGACATGCCGCCATTTATGCAGATCCATGCCGTTGATTTTGCAAGAAAGACTTATGATAGCTTAGAAAAGTTCACTGCCAAGGCCCTTGCACTCACTCTCAAGAAGGTAATTACCAATTACCTACTACATTTGCATACTCATTTTTGTTTTTTTTTTACTAGTAATACAATTTATTGATTTGTTAATGATAATTACTGATTGCTAATTACATACTCGTCGTTTGATAGTAATGAAATTTATTGATCTTTTGTTTAATTGAGGTATCATCCCTTAAAATCTAGGTTAAGTTTATGATTGATTACTAATGAGTTTGTGGGGTTCTGTGTTTATGCAGGAGTTTGATGGGGTTTATGGGCCGGCGTGGCACTGTATTGTGGGGACAAGTTTTGGGTCTTTTGTCACACATTCAGTTGGTGGGTTTCTGTATTTTTCAATGGATCAAAAGTTGCATATCCTCTTGTTCAAGACCACTGTACAAAAAGCAGATTGAAGTGGATGCTTGAAGTTGAAGCATTTTTACTCTAGTATAGAAAAGTTTAGAGAGTATAAAGCAATGATGCATTGTCGTATTTGTAGCTTGTATATATTGATTCTCTCAGAATCAGTAGGACACTTGAAAAAGCTTTCTTTTTGTTCAATTTACATTGGTTTGGCAGATGGACATTTTTTGAGTGGTCTAATCAACGATCATTGCTTTGACAATTACTGGGTTTAGAACATGCTTTTCACCTGGGGATTTTTTTGGCTCTTCTGTTTCAGTTGAATTAATGTTGTAGTTGTCGTCTGGCTCTCAGAATTCTGGACTTTTGCTTTCTCTCCTTTTTTCTTCATTGCCAGAACCGGAAGTCTATATTGATTTTTAAAGTTAAATAGGTCAGATGGCCGGGAATTTTCTCGCAAAATGATAGAATTCTGTTTGAGGGAATGAAGTTGCTTGAATTCTTGTTACACCTGATTAATTAGAGTGCCAGAGCTTGGCACAGACCAGTGCTGCTTTGATTTCACAACTACTCATAATGGGATATATCGTTCTGTGGTCTTCACGGGCCTAGCAGGACCCTCCCTCGCCTCTGAGGGGGCCATGCTCTGATCACCAAAGTCAATAATTTCACGTTTCACTTCCGTGCAAAAGGGTCATCTCCTGCACAGGCAKTTACCTTTGGACTATGGCGATTGTGATTGTACGATCAGATAACTCTTCATTTGGCAAGCAAATGTACGCGATAATGTGTGTTACCGTACTATTTTTTATTTTTTATGCATTTTATACCGAACTTTTGTTCCTCAAAATAAATGTTAGCGAAGGAGACATCTACCGACACTCTCACAACAATCTGGCATTTTATAGCCCAGAGCCTTGAGCCTGCGCATTAAAGGCATTACCTCGTCTATGTGCTCAGATTTGGAAGAATTGGTTCTTTAAGGGTCTCTTTTGGTGGACTGCCATCGCTCAGCGCGTTCATTTTTCACTGTATATGTTTGATTAACCTGAAGTAGGGTCCAAGTAGATAATTTAACAGTTTCTGAAATTTTTATTAATCCTATATGATTGAAGTTGGGTCAGAAGACTGTAATCAAACACTTTTGCCAGGTCTGGCCCCCAAATTATTTATTCAGCCTGGAGAATGGGGACCTCCAGTCAATCAAGGGGTGGGGGCATCTGGGTCTGTTGCTGCCTTTCTGGGATTGCTCTATCACATCTGCGTCTACGCTCTACAGGACTTGCGTATCCGCTTGCGCTATGTCTGAGTTAATCTAAGCTTGAACAGGAGATGAAATGTTAGCCCATCAACCCCAAATGTTATAGCTTCAGGCCTTAAAACTTCGCACAGAGTTCGAGCGAAATAAAAAGGTTAATTGATTAGTAAAGTGATCAACCTTTTTATAAATACTAAAACCTCGATAATTCTGCTTCAGATGAGGATCTCTCATCATAAGGTCTGAGGTTATCCCCGAATCGAAACCAACTGCAAAAACTGTTTAGAATTCCAACCTAAAAAGTTGATATGATAAGTGAAATAGTCAACTCCCTTTTAACATATCATCAAATTTAATCAATGAGATTGCCCAAGCCCTCAACTCCATACTCATTATCACATATATCCATTTCACGCAAAGGCCTCCTCTAGCAGCAAATTTGTGCCCATAAATGAACCACAGACCCTGATATTTTCAAGTTAATTTCATTTCTGAAGCGTATAGTTTTCATCATCTTTCTTTTCTACACGTTGTGGATAGAATGAGTATTCAAGAATTTCTCAATCATCAGTCTTAAGTTTTCATTAGATTAGACAATGAAACTTGGTATCCTGGTTAGGTTGGGAAACTTCTCGTGAGTTATTTTTAAAAGACAGACATCTTCCTTATCTGTGCATGAGTAGTTCTTATCCGAAAGCAACGTACTGTCCTTCTAATTCAAGACCCTTTATCATGATATCAGCTGAGCTAGATAGGGTCAATCACTTGTGTCCAGAACTCCAAAGCGACCCTTCATTCTCTCCTGACACAGTGCACTGGGGCACTCATCATTTCCTCAGTATTTGATATATGTTCAAACAAAAAAAATAAATTACGATTAGTGTTATTCTTTAAGATATAGTTATCTTGCAATTCTACTACCAGTAATCAACAAATACATACTAATATGGCATCTTGAATAGTTATTTCTTTTGAGAGTACTAAGCTAGCTTTATGATATGCCAAGAAATGTAATGTTGCTATCCATTGACAGACAAGTGAAAATTGGGAGGAAGAGAGCACGTCACTTTAAAAGTGTTTTCCTTCAGGAATTAGCATGTGCAAATTGGTAAATGGAGTGGACAAGATGTGACAAATGAGAAGGAAAAACTCACATCTGGATACCAA
>JANLJB010001160.1:0-16966 GCA_026212285.1 Bursera cuneata | reverse complement strand
CCCCCCAAATATTTGGGGGGTAAGTGTTAGTTTTTTAAGGGTATTTGGGGGGTAAGTGTTAGTTTAGTAAAAGTGTGGAGTTAAGTATTTTTTTCAAATTTAATTGAGAGGTTATTATAATTTTTCCGATTTTGATTTCATGGTAAAGAGATTGATGGTTTGTCGGAGCTATCCCATCGTTATGCGTGCATTGAAAATTTGTTTAAAGTGATGAGGAGACTAGGATTAGGAAGCATACTGAAACTCAAAGTCAAAGTCAATATTAAACATTCTAAGTTTTTATTCTCAACGAAACTTCTTAATTTTCTTCTTAATTTGGCCCCGTGCCTAAAGTGCCGAAAGCTAGAAAAAGTTGTCCTTACGAGTATAAAAGCAAAAGTATTTTGACCACTATTATTATATATTAAATTTAATTTTAAGACTTATACTTTGAATTTTAAAAAATTGTTATCAAATTTAATATAAATATAATAGTTTGGATTATTAAAATTTAATTTTTTATAATATTTGATAACCATTTATTTTTTCTAATATGATGGTTGAAAGAAAAAACTATCTTTTAACTTTTCTTTCTTATCTATTAATTGTAATAAATCAACGACTTCAGAAAAATTAAATCATAATAACATGACCTAATATAATATTTAATTAGAATAACATCTTCATAGTATTCTAATAAGTATCTTATACAGTTTTTTAAATACACTATGATAATTATCAAAATTTCTTACACCAAATAATATGTCATTTTATATAAAACTGACATATCATTTGCTATATCAGTTGGTCACTTTATCTATCTTAGTATACATTACTTTTAGTTATCATTCAATCTACAATATTAGTCTATATAATATAATGTTTTATCAATTAGGATGAAAAAAAAGGTTTGAACAAAACGTGGAATGCATTTTTTATTTTTTATTTTTGCTTATAACTCTTGCTTAATTGATGAAACTAAACTATGAAATAGAAAAGTAAAAAGTCTGAAATTTAAACATGTCCATGTCACATAAGATAATCTTATCATTTGACAGTTGTTATGTATAAGGAAATAGTGGAATGAGTAATATTGTTCTTAATTTGTAAATCTTAATTGATTGGTTGAGCATAAATAATAATAATAATAGTAAGGCTAACGTCGACATAAGAAAAAATGAAGACGCATATATAAAAAATAGATGAGAATTTAAATTCAAAAATACAAAAAATTATATATATTTAGGTAAAAATTTACAGAGATACAAGAGAATTATATATAGAAAATGGTAAAATTATTGTAATTTTATTTTTTTATTTAACTTCTCATACTTTATTATAACTATTGAACTACTATAATTTAATTATTAAAAAATTATTATATTGACATTAATAATAATTAATTTTTAAGATTTTTTATAATCATTAATATTTTAATAAATTAATAATTATTAAAAAAATATAAAAAAATAAATCTTAATAATCTACTCCTACATAAAATGTGCAAAAATTTAAGCATTACAGTCAACTTTTGTGGGACAATGGACTTGAGGTGATCATGCAATCATTCGAGGGCTTTGGGAAGGATAAAAGAATATTCTTATAATTTTAGATAGTCAATGAAGGAATTTTTTAATTAATTTATTATCTAATTAATGATGAAAAATAAGAACAAAAGATTCTAATAAAAATAATAAATTCCCATTAAATTTTTTTAATTAAATTTCAGTAAAAACTCTAACAAAATTTCTAATAATTTTCATAATTCGAAACATGCCAAGAAAAAGAAAAAACCAATTTGTTTTCATTTCATTTATTTACTGTAATTGGGTGGAAAATAACAGTAATGATCTCCAATTTCATAGTTGTTTACGTCCAATTGTAATTCTAACTCTAAAATTTTTGTGAAAGAATATGAAGGAATAGACTATGAGAAAGACAACAAAATACAAGTGTCCGTACTGGTTTTCCTAGATGGATAAACAACTTGTGGCATCACCAGCACTTCTTTGATCTCTCCTTATTTTATAATATATTATATATATAATATATATATACTTTTTTCGAGATAAACTGGAGAGAAATTTATATAGTTAGAGATTTCGTGCTACCTTCTCTGGAATCAAGTCAGCCACGGTCCGTCCATTCAAAGGTGATTTTTTTTTTTTTTTTGTTTCAACGTTCCTGTGTGAACTTACGTAGAAGAACAGGGAAATCTTAGACTTCATATGAATTTAAGAGTACCCATTGGCTTTGTTTGTGTGAATATCCTATCTTTGACGGCTGTTCGTTTAGTTTTTGCGGAAAAGAGCAATCTTTCTTGTATTTAAGAGAACCCATTTGCTTGAATTTCTTGTTGAATCTTAGTTCAGGAGATTTTGGTGTCAAGGGTCTATGGAGATCGATAGAGCGATCAGAGAAAGTGATGACCAGCGGCTCAAGACCAAGTACAACAATGCCATATATGTTATACGAAGAGCT
Source organism: Bursera cuneata (assembly GCA_026212285.1). Lineage (NCBI taxonomy): Eukaryota > Viridiplantae > Streptophyta > Magnoliopsida > Sapindales > Burseraceae > Bursera > Bursera cuneata. The sequence continues at coordinate 14,506 of JANLJB010001160.1, read as the reverse complement.
CTTGCTTTGTACTCGTGAGTTTTTCAATTTTTTTTTTTTTTTTTTTTTTTGGGGGGGGNCGGGGGGGGCGGGGGGAGCTTCTGTAGTCTCTCTATAGTCTTATGGTCAAGGGATTGGATTTGAGCCTTCATTTGGTTGCTAATAAAATTTCAGAAATTAATATGGAATTTTGAATAATACGTTTTCTTTGTTTTTGATTTTGAAGTTGCAAGTGTCCTTTGATGGAGCTTTTAGTATCGCTGGTTTGGAACAATGAGAATTGTATGACCGATCATTTTAGTTTTATCTTTTGATATTTTCTGGAAACTTTTTCCAAACCGGAATGGATGTCGGCTTCTTTGTAGACCATTGTATAAAAATGAGTAATTTGGAATGAAGATGAAGTAATCTTCATCCAATGGAACTAACTTCCATATACAATATTGTACAACGACGCTTAATTTGAGTCAACTCAAAGTGGTGATGTTAAAGGCAATATGTGAATGGCAGTCAACATATTTGTAATTTGTCTTGTCTGCCATTCTCACTCAACACATACTTCCATCATATTCTGGTTGAAAATAACAAATTGTTATCTAGTTTTTGGATTGTTCTCTACCATTAGAGAATAATCCTAAAGAAGGTAGGACCTGATTGCTGGTTTATGATTCGAGGAAGAGAGGATCTCACCTGATTGCTGGTTTATGATTCAAGGAAGAGAGATCTCCACCTTATTGTCTAACATGTATCAAGGGGAGTTCATTTTTATTTTTTATTTAGGCAGGGGGATGTGGGGTTAACTTTTAGGTTCAAATCTTTTCTAGCAAGAACTGCACTCCTGCACCATTCTTTCGCTTGGAAGCCCTTTATTGTCCCACCCATAGAGACACATTTACTTATCTTTCCACAACTATATTTAATGAGAAACAGCCATCGGCATCAAGCTTGATGAAAATTCTCCTTTCAATTAGCAGCTTGTAACTGCTTATAGGATAGGTTGGGAGCGTCGCGGGGGGGTTGGGGTTGATGTGGGGTGGATGACTTTTACTTTTGTTAGCTCTCACTGGCTGTATGAAGCGCTCTTGCTCCTTAGATTTCTGCACAACGAATATTGTAGTCTTGAGTTTACGTTGCAATAGCAATCAGATCTTCACAAAATGAAAATTTTCTAGCAGTATAATCTGCCTATTTCTTCATTTTGCAAGTTTTTATTGCCAAATTAGGCTTGCATTTTATCTTACCAAATAATAAAATGTGAATGTTAATGCTCTAAAATGTACATGTTCTGTGTATCATTATTACTAAAGATACCCTCATAATGAGTAAGCTTACTTATGTTTGCATGTTCTGAATTTTTTCTTTTGTCAGCATTGAAGAGGTTGCCTTCAGCTTCAATGGAGGAAAGGATTCAACTGTAAGTTCTCTTATGCAATTTTTGTTGAGCACAATCTCAGATTTCTCTCACTGGTATTGACAGAGACCTTTTAACTTGTAGGTTTTACTGCATCTACTTAGGGCTGGCTATTCTTTACATAAAGGGGAACAGAGTTGTTCTAATGGGAGTGTGAATAACTTTCCAATCCGGACGATATATTTTGAGAGCCCTTCTGCTTTTCCTGAAATCAACTCATTTACCTATGATACAGCCAACATGTGAGAGAAGCTTTTGTTTTGCTTTATTTTGTTTGTGGTGGTCGTAGTTTTATTGCATTTTTTATTTCCCACCTAAAAGAGAAAAAAAGTCAGAAAAGTCAGAAAAGCTCATAAGGTTTTTATGTTTGAAACCTATTATATGGTTGGTTGCTTATTGGATGTCTTATATGAGCAGATATGGCTTGCAATTGGATATCATTCGCTCAGATTTCAAGTCTGGTTTGGAGGCTTTACTAAAGGCTAAACCAATCAGAGCTATTTTCCTTGGTGTCCGGATTGGTGATCCTACTGCGGTATTTTTCTCAAGCTCCATTATGAAAAAGATATTGTAACTTAACCATATACTTTTCCATTCATTAAATCTTCTTATGGGAATTGATTTATTGCTACTTGAAATGCTGAAAAAGAAAAAAGAGGGGCGTTACAGGTTCATATATATTTTATGATCTTGCAGGTAGGCCAGGAGCAATTCTCCCCTAGTTCACCTGGATGGCCAGCTTTCATGAGAGTGAATCCTATTTTGGATTGGTCATACAGGTTTCTTAATCCTCTTTAAGCTCTTTGGTTGCCTTGGCTGATGAATCTAAAAGTTATCATAATTACATCACATTTAGCTGATGAGTTACAATTTCGTTTTTTTTAATCCTTCTAAATTTAACTATTGTTAGTCACTTCAGCAACACTAACAGCCCTGGATGAAACGAAGAGATATGCCACTGCCATGTGTTTGCTAATGAATGCTTTTATCCGATAGGAGTTGTTCATGATAAAGTAGAAATTCCACTAGTCACCAAGACATAAGATGCTAAGGATTCACATGACTAATTTGCTAGCGGGAAAAGTTTTAGTTATGAGTCTATGCGAGTTTTGTTTTATATTGGAAAATACTCCTAAATGATTGATTTTAGAAACAGTTTGAGGAACAGGTAGTGGTACTTAGATTTTGGCATACAAGGATTGGTGGTTCTTCTGGTGCATTAACCTCTTCTATGGTGATGGTTGTGTAGTATGAGATGTTCCTTGTTCTACTCATTTTCAATTTAGGGTAAATTCAGGGTTTTGACTTATTAATGTTTCTTCTGCAGAGATGTATGGGCCTTCATCTTGACTTGCAAGGTCCAGTACTGCAGTCTTTATGATCAGGGGTAATGATTCGTCTATGTCTTGAAATATTAATTTGTTGCTCACTCTTGTAAGAATGTTTCTGAGGTTTACTTGCTTACTGATGCAAATTACATGTTAGTATATTTTCCAATTTGATTTACTGCCCCTTTATTCATTTTCAAGAATTAAGATTTGATCTTCATTTTCACAGTTACACTTCTATCGGAAGCATATATGACACCGTTCCCAATTCGTTATTGTGCATCAGCAACTCATCGAATAGTGAAGAAAAATTTAAACCTGCATATTTGCTTTCTGATGGAAGATTGGAGAGAGCAGGGAGGGCAAAAAAGTTGACTCCTTTAGTTTGTGATCATCTTCCCACAGTAGCCAATGGCATGGACAATATGTCACATAAGAGGGGCATGCTCACAGCCTCAGTCATTGCTGTAGGGGATGAGATTCTGTAAGTCCCTTGTTGGCATTTCCTTTAATTGGGGTTTATTAGAAGTGTGCAGGATGGTTTGTTATCAAATAAGTTAATATTTTCACTTTCCCTGACTTGTGAATGCCACTAGTATGGACCATGATTTCAAAATTTAATTGTCTTTATGCCTTGGTTGGATTTCCAACATAAACAACTGCTTTGAACTATAAATTTTTTCCCTTTCTTTAAGTCTTCCTTTTATAAAGAAAAAGAAATAAATCTCTGTGTATGTTGACATACTTCTTCATTCCTCCTGTGTCTTGTGTGGATTTTATATATATGGCACAGATATATGATATCCCTGTGTCAACAGTCTATTTTCGTAGGTGAGTTCGGTAAAACAGAATTTATTAAATAACTTTAGTATGTACTTGTTGAACAGAATTTCCATATGAGCTTTCTATCGGTGCATCATGTCTGCTATAGAGCATGGCTGTGTGTTGTAGTCCGCTTTTCTCCCCCTAATTTCTTCCTATGGATTGCTATTGCTGAAGTTTGTCGCATTTTCATCTGTTCCATAGCTCAGGTTTGGCACAGTTGAGGATCAGTTGGGACCGTCATTTTGTAAAAAGCTACATGCCGTTGGTTGGTCAATATCACAAACTGCTGTTGTACGGAATGATGTGAGTTGCTATCTATGGAATACATCTTGATTAAATAGAGGCTTTGTGGGTAAACTGTGTTAGTGTAGTTTTGGTTCAATACACACATTGTGGAACTCTTACTTAGTAGTTTCTGTTTGGATCTGCACAGAGATGTTAATTTTTAGGTTTTTGGTTTATATATGTGTAGTTACATCTAGAATTTTGCAATCTGCAACCGTATGTCTCTTCTTAAAATTTCATCTTTTACGCCTTTCTTTTTGAACCAGGTAGATTCTGTGGCTGAAGAAGTTGAACGACGAAAGTCCACTAATGATATGGTAATTTTGACATGCCACTACAGAAGTCTTTTGATGATTATCCTGTCAAGGCTTTTCCTTCCAAGTTCTGACTCTTCCTATGGTCCATATTTTGCCTGATCCTCGTAGGTTTTTATCTATGGAGGGGTAGGTCCATTGCATTCAGATGTCACATCAGCTGGTGTTGCAAAGGCATTTGGGGTTCGTCTGGTGAGTTGTTTCATTTATGGTGAACTAATTAATGTTGCTGTCTTCGCTCATTTAATCTTTCTATAAATGTTCCAAATTTTCTGGTTTTGTTGCATAATTCTTATTCAGTTCTTGTTAGAGTCTGTTATTCTTGTAAAAGACATTTTGAACTAGTCAAGCTCCTGTTTTAACTCTTTTTGGTTGGAGTGGGGAGGTAAAAAGACTCTCCGCTGGTCTTGTTGTATATTTATTGCTCTAACTGTGTTGGTTAACAATTGTCTTTCTTTTAAGGCTCCTGATGAAGAATTTGAAGAATATCTAAGGCAGCTTATTGGTGATCACTGCACTGGTGATCGAAACGAGGTATTTGATGCTGCGAATTGATTTTCCTTAACTGCGATACTTTGCCACTATTGCGCCCTGGTTAGGAATTGATAGAGCAACTTTAGTATATACTTGTTGAACGGTTCTAGTCTGTGTAACATTGATATTGACCTGATGCTTTGGAAACTTAGCCTATTATCTTCCCTGTCTTTCCTTAAATATAAGTAAAACCGTCAAGATTGAAACTGGAAAACTACAAATCCCATTCTACTTTATCACCTGAGCCATAGATCCTGAACTTCCCCTCCCCACCCACCTCTACAGAGATGTCTGTCTTGCTTTGTGGAAAATAGAACGATTGGTTTCGCAGAAAACCTGACTTCTTCTGTTTCTGCTTTGTGTAGGATATTTTATTAGACTATAGCTTTGTTTTTGAGACTCGTATAGTTTTATGCCATAATCTTAGGTGTTTAGTTGCTATATTTACTGGCTGGCAGATTATACCTTACCCAATTTGTTGTAAATCAATTTTCTCACTTTTCCTGTTTGATGCTCTTTTGAAATGTTCATTGTGTCTGTATTTAAGTCTTTGCAGCTTTAATTTTGTTCTGATTCTTGGGTTTCTCTTTCAGATGGCTCAGTTGCCTGAAGGTATCACTGAACTCTTGCATCATGAAGAGCTGCCTGTACCTTTGGTATGTGTTTGGGAGACTCTCTTATGTTGAAAATGATTCTTAATTTACGAGGTCCGTTAAAGCTTCAAAATATTGAAGCATTAACTGATACATAGTAACATATTTATATACATCCTTATTTATGCAGAATTAGTATGAATTACTGATAATCTACTGACTAATCTTGTAGATCAAGTGTGAAAACGTAGTCATTCTTTCTGCCACAAATGTCTCTGAGCTGGATAAGGAATGGAACTGTTTGATTGAACTACTAAGATCTAGTGGTTTGTCATTGATGGAACCATACATATCAAAGAGATTGAAAACAAATCTATCAGATGTATGTGCCCGAGATTACTTTTCGTATTGCTGTAAACAAATTAATCTCTTTAAATTTTGGTATGCTTTTTTCATACTAAATGCTAGCATTGAAGATTTTTCTGTTTTAGTACTTGTTCATGAGTAAATTATGCCTTTGTATATTTTGAGCAGCCACTTTTCCTTGCTCTTTATGTCAATTAATAGTTTCCTGTATTACTTGGTGGAAAATTCATCTTTTTCTCTTTAGCTTTCAGTTGTTGGTGGGTGCTTCCACTCAACCTCGAATAATTTACTGTCGCACGTGTTAAAATTTGTTCTCTTATTATGCAACTTGAGTTTGGGGCACAGAAGATGGATAGAGCTGTTACCATTCAGAACAAATTACTTTGTTCAATATGATTTTGTATATTGGCATTATTCCTCTGTAAATGGCCCATTGACAATGTGGTCCATTATAGATATTTAGAAAGGTGAGCCTGTAGGCATAATGACTTAAACTGAATAAGACTTGCAAAGCTGAATTTCTGGCTGCTACAGGGAGAGATAACCACAATGGTTCTCCATGTATTCTCTCAGTTGTCTATGTGAACACAGGAAAAATTGGATATTAAATGTTATGATTAATTTCTTGAAGGTGCCCAGCTTTTGTTTAAGAAAGACCAATGATGCATCTCTTTGAACTATGCCACTTCTCATTGGAGTTGATTTTGTCGAAGTCAGTTGCGCAATTTCTTAGATTTGTATTTCACATGAGACTGATATTCTCTTATTCATGGCATTGTCCTTTACATTTTGTGTTTTCATAAATGCAGGTAGAAGCTGCTCAACCTTTATCGAAACTAAGCCTTGAATTCCCGGAACTTCATATTGGTAATACATTTTGTTTCTGTTTAGGCTATTTGCAGAATGTGATATCCTCATTCTAATTGTGAGCTTCCATGTGCAATCTCAAGGGTGTTATCGCAAATCAAGGCAAGGGCCACTTATAGTTACTTTTGAAGGCAAGGTATGAGATCATTTTCTCATGGACATCAAGCTGTCGTAAGAAACCTCCGTGCAAATTTTTCTTGCTATATTGATACATTAAAAAATTCGGTTGCAGGATGATAGACGAATTGAATCAGCTATAGAATCACTGCACAAGAAGTTCCATCCAGGAGCGTTCTCTGAAGTTGCTTAAATTGGCAGATGTACCTGTTTTGAGGTATTTATTGCCTATAAAGCTTCAGAGACTTGGGGAGATTGTTTGAGAACTGAACTGATTGTTCTCCATTACTTTTTATATAAAGTGAGAAGCACACCCTCTCTTTGGATTTGGATGCAAGGAGGAGTCTGTTGAAGATATAATTAAGAAGGGTAAAAGAAAGATCTGAAGAAGATTTCAAACAGATGCTCTATAACTGGGCAAAGCCTTTACAATTAATAAGAAAAATAAAATACAGCATTCAGAATGAAACAATAGATTAAGAGATGGAGGAGTTTGTGATATGTATTGTATTGGTTCTTACGCTAGAGAGATGCTTTATTCAATACTGTCATCTTTCTTAGTAGAAAACTTAAACTATTCTTTATCAACTATTAGTCTTATTTTTACTTGTCTGAATCTCTATTTCCGTTGAAGCAATCTTATCTATGAGGGCATGTACATCTCCAATCTCCTGAACCTTGGTCTTTTTATTTTATTTTATTTTTTTGATAAAAGGCTTCATTTAGTAGTTAAAAAGACTTTTATACCCTTATTTATAAAGCTTTTAAAACAAACACAACTCTCATTTAAGGGTTTTAATAGTGAGGGTTCAGGATTTTATCCATATTGTTTCAAGTTCTTGATGCTTATATTTAATGTTTTTTATTCTATTATTCTATAATTTTGCTAAGAAAATTATTCATTTCCTATGATTTTTTATTTTTAAATGTTATCTACGTTATATCTTTAAAAACTCTTGTGAATGATAATGCTTACTTTTTGTTCAAGAAGAATATTTTATTTTCTATTTAGGTAAAGTGTTGACAATTTATTTTAATAATGAATTATTTATCAATGGCTAGCTCCTAATTATTTATTCAAAACTCCTAATTATCTCCATCCTTGCTTTCCCTGGATAGCACAACAAACGCGTCTACATGGACAAAGAAATGACTCCATCTTTTGCTTCCCCAGACAGCATAACAGAGGCATACGCATGGAAGGGAGGCCCATATTTGTTGGGCAACAAGAGAATCAGAGTCGTTAATAGGGGCACAAAGAACTCTCAGTGGATTTATCATACAGAGTTCTGCAATGTAATTGCCGTTAAGAGTTACGAGATGATACACTAACCTTTTCTATTAGATAAAATTAAGTTAATAATAATCCATCTGAAATTCAACATCTAAATCTACATGTGATAATTTTGGCATTGTTGTAAATCTCAATTAGTTTGGAAGAATAATTTTTGAAATTAAGAAGGGTATGCAGAGTCATAATCTAATTTTAAGAGGGTGAGATTATTTGCACTTTATTATTATTATTATTAATACTTCCATTTTTTATTATAAAATTATCCTTAGATTAATTTCAATGAAGTACATCTAAACCTAATTAAATTAACTTAAGTATTTTTTACTCTCTATATCCACCTTTACACTCATGTATATTTTACCATCAACTATGTGAGTTTTTCAATCAACATATAGCCTTTTTTTTTTAAAGAAGAAAAGAAAAATCGACTCAATAAAAATTTAATGAAAATGAAGAATATTTAGTAAATTGAAATAATTAATTAAAGTAGTACAAAAGTATAGCAGAACCTGTTGTAAATTACTACAATTATCTAAATTATTTTTTATTTTTTTTGGTATATGAAAGATGATTTTCCTTGTTGATTTTTGTTTCAAAATTAAAAAATAACTTTGAGAAAACTTTAACACACCTATCAAACAAGTACGCCACATATTTATGATAGAATTGACTATTGTGAAATTCATGATCTTGCATTATAAGAATTGATCTAGTACTAATAAATTAATTTAATTTATTGAATCATGAGGTTTATATCTCTAGATTCTTATTTCTTTCATTATTTTTTAGTCAACTACATTCAATGATCCATTACAGTTTCTTTTAAATTAAAATCAAATAAAAATAATATTTTTCAACAAATTATCTGTAGAAGTTTTTTATTTTTAAAAAAGAAGATATGTTTATTATTTGGTGGGTCTATTTAGGAAAATAAGTATTTATAGGATTTATATAATAAGGGCCATATTTGGTATTAGAGTAGGTTTTAAAAGTAAAACTGAATATTTGAAATTTAAGAAAAAAATTTGGGCAAATAGCCTCACCCTTTCTAAAATTCTCTAAATAGGTGTCTAAGAAATTTGGGTGTCCAAGGTATTTGTATGGATGCAAATAGCCTTACCTTTTGTTAATTTTACAAGAGTAGTGAAATGAGGTGACGTATTTTATTATTTAAATATAAATTACACACTAGAGTAATATGAGAACACCCAACTTAATCATAAGTGGGTAACGTATCTATGATTAGAATAGAAAGTGAGGTCTTTAGAATAAATATCAAACTTTGGTTAGTTAGAATTGTAAGATCGGTAAGACAGATAACATTATTTTATAAACATAGAATTCATAACTCCGTAAGATTTAAGAAATATTATTTTTGAGGGTTTTGTAAGGTCTTGAATAATCTATATTGACCTGGTATTTGATGAAGGAAGTTTATTAAACTAATTCATTCATTAAATGTAAAATTGATCTCAAGGGTAAAGATATAATTAAAGAGATAAAATGATAATTGTTATCTAACTTTAATTATTAGTGTTCTATGAGAGTATTTATATAAATCCATTGCTCGATGGATGAACTTAAAGAAATAATTTAATAAGATCAAATTATTAAGTTTTATCTTAAATGTATATATTTGTTTTAAGAGTATAATTTGGAGTTTATAGTAGTGATGGCAAAAGGTCGGGCCCGTTCTATTTTGGGTAGGCCTGGCAGGCCTATGGGTCAGGCTAGGCCAGGCCGAAATAATACCAGGCCAGGCCGGGCCAGGCCTTGTAAAAAAATTAAAGGTCTAGGCCTGGCCCAAGGCCTACACTATTTAGACCAGGTCTACCAGACTGATCACTATTTATAATTTTTAAATTAATTTTTAATTTATAAAAATAAAAAATTAATAAAAAAATCAAATTACTACAGTACCAGACCGGGCCAGACCGACCTACAGGCCCCAATTCTAGGCCTGAACCTGACCTACCTTAGGCTACAGTGCAGGCCAGGCCAAAAAATGGATCAGCCTGACCCTTTGTCATCACTAGTTTATAGTGGAAGGGGTCAAAGTTTATGGAACAAAAGCAACGTATTTATGAGATAAAAAAGTGTTGTGGTGATAATATGTTATGATTTAAGTGTAAAAAATGTTACTGTTGGTTATGTTTACAAATGATGAAGCCATGGCGTGGGCTGTGAGAGGTGAATAAAGGAAGAAGAGAAATTGGGAGAGGGGAGAAAATGAAGAGGAAATAGATGAGAGAGAGAAATGAAATTCTCATTAATTCAAGTACATGAAAAATTAAATTCATTTACAAGTAGGGGGCTATTCTTAGAGCCTGATGCCGCCTCTTAATCAAACAAAAACTTTGCCAACCCAATAGCCAATGGCTATTGTGATCTCATGAGCCAATAAGAACACATTTGGTTTAGCGATATAATATTCCACCACCGCCTCATTTGCTCTCGTTGGAATTCATATTTATTTCACAACATCAGCAAAATTATGTGTTCCCAAAAGCTCAGGAATTATAGATTTTCTTTTAGCCCCAGGGGACATATTGTAATCATCCCTATCTTCTTCTCAGAAAACGAGTTTCCACGTAGTTTCTCCTCGTCATAGCCCTATACTATATAGTACTGTTAGTAGCCACGCAGCTCCTTCTTCTTTCTAACTCTTGCTTCCCAAAAGAAATGGAGGCCAACGGAGATGGTACAAGGAAAGGCTTAGAGGGCACGGGTCTTGATCTGCCAGTGAATCGTCATGGAAACTTGAAAAGTGCTTCAAGTGATCAGAACCTTAACGACATTCTTCTTCATATTAAGTCCTCCAAAACCCCTGTAAGCAAAACCAACCATTTCTATTTCTCTTGACTATGGCCTTGAATACTCATTACTTTTTTCTTTCATATTGCCCTTGCAGGCAGTCATTAATTACGGTGCTTCATGGTACGTTTCTGTTTCTGCGCTTTACAAATATCTAAACCTTTTGGTTGTATTTTAGAATCATATGTGAACGCAAGGTGTTTGATGTAAAGCTTCTTTGAGAATTGACTGAAATTCTACTTGGAAATTAGAGAAATTTCCCATTTGCTTTTGGAATATGTTTGGTACATTCAAACGATTTAGTATGTAAAGATAAGAAGAACCAGTTACATGGCATAATCCAATAATGCTTGGTTTTCATGTCTTCAAAAGCCACCCACCCGCCCGTTATGTCTTTCCTGCTTCAAAAATGATTCTAGCCTCCATAGAGGCTTCAATTTTGGACTCAAGTTAACTAAAGAAGCATAGACTTAAATTTTGTATTCATTTTAGTCTATTTAGCTTTGGAGCTTATGAAACTGGCCCACTGAAATTGTGAAAATTGTTATCATTTTCAGGTGCAGAGTGTGTAGCCAGATTCTCCCTGCATTCTGCCAGCTGAGTAACTTCTTCCCTAAGCTTTCATTCATATATGCAGATATTGATGAATGCCCGGAAACAACTCAGCATATTCGCTACACACCCACATTCCAGTTTTACCGCGACGGTGAAAGAGTAGATGAGATGTATGGTGCTGGAGAAGAACGGCTACATGATCGATTGTGGTTGCACTCCTGAACACTATCTTTCTTTAACTTTAAACTTGTAAACTATTTGCTGTCAGTTATTTGGATTTACTAAGACTGTATTACTCGCATTGTGATTATTTAATCAGTTTGAAGTTTGTCTGTATCTATTTAATCATTTCATTTTTTAACTTCTCTATCATCTGCTCTATACGCACACCTGCTTACATTGTCACGAATGTTAGCTGGGCTATAATTATATTCTCATATTGATGACCAATTAAGATTAACTTATTGGCTGGTTTATCAAACTTGCTCGCAAGGAACTTCATGACTGAGACAAATTATAAATTTAAATTGAACAAATCAAATAAATCATATAACGAGTTCTTGGCAACCAAATTCGATGGTTGCAGAAGAAACAATGACTAACTATAAGAAAAAAATTGGAATTGATAGACAAATGACAATTCAAATACACTACTTGTTTCCTAAATTTGGTAATACCTCAAGTTTAAAGCATATATCCAGGTACCACCTCAGACCAGAACATTGAAATGTCAATTTTAACGTCAGACATATGCATTGAAGCTTTTCTTTATTTGCCCCACACAAGCAGAATGATTGCTACGATAATAAGCTTTTCTTTATTATTATTCTTTTTCCAACAAGAATGATGGCTACAATAATAACCATTGCCTAAAAACACTCTGCACCTTAGGCCTTGGGCTTGAGGTGCTTAACGTTCTCCCAGGTGAAATCTGGGTCATCACGACCAAAATGACCATAAGCAGCAGTTTTCTGGTACCTAAAGTTACCTCCTCTCTTCAAATCAAGATTGATAGCAATCATTCCTGGCCTGAAGTCGAAGTTCTCCTTAACCAAAGCCAAAATGTCACTGTCTGGAATCTTTCCCGTCTTGTAAGTGTCAACAAACACTGACAGTGGTTCTGGCACGCCAATTGCATAAGATACCTGCACAATACATCGGCGTGCAAGCCCTGATGCCACTACACTTTTTGCTGCCAGCCTAACAATGTATGCACCACTCCTATCCACCTTAGTAGGATCTTTTCCAGAGAATGCACCTCCACCGTGAGCACCCCATCCACCATATGTATCAATGATGATTTTCCGACCGGTGAGTCCAGCATCTCCATGAGGTCCACCAATTACAAAACGACCTGAAGGATTGAGGTGGAAGATGGTCTTATCATCAAGATACTGTGCAGGGATAATAGGCTTGATCACATGCTCTTTCAAATCTTGAGCAATCTTCTCATTGGTGACAGTCTCATCGTGTTGGGTTGAAATGAGAACAGTGTGAACTCGAATTGGGACCATGGCTCCATCCTCATTGCGATACTCGACAGTCACCTGAGTCTTACCATCAGGCCTTAACCATGGGCATGTATTGTTCTTTCTCACCTCAGTAAGCTTAGCACCAAGCTTAGTAGCAAGCACATGAGTTAGTGGCATTAGCTCTGCCGTCTCGTCTGTGGCATAGCCAAACATGTGCCCTTGATCACCAGCTCCAATTTCCTCAGGTTTCTTGCTGAGATGACCATGAACTCCTTGGGCAATGTCAGGGCTTTGTTGCTCAATATTGACAAGCACTTTGCAATTGTCAGCATCAAGGCCCACTTCTGGTGATGTGAACCCAATACCTCTACAAGTGTCTCGAACAATTTTCTCATAATTTATTGTACCCTTGGTTGTGATTTCACCAAAAACCATGACCATATTAGTCTTGGTACAGGTCTCACACGCAACTTTGCTCTCAGGATCCTGTTCTAAGCAAGCATCAAGGATAGCATCCGAGACCTGGTCACAGAGCTTGTCCGGGTGGCCTTCATTGACAGACTCAGAGGTGAAGAGGAAAGTTTCCATATCTAAACTGGAACAGATCAAAACAAGATGTAAGTTACCAAAGACGGATTAGATTGTCAACCTACAGTATTCGTTAATTATTATGATTATTTTCTCACACGCTTTCATAATTTCTTCAAGCACATTTTCATAATTTTCTCTCAAAGAAAAGAGCAAGTACTACTAGTACTAGATCCATCCTAATAAACAAGCCATCAGAACATATGAAAATCAATCAATCAGCGTGCCCCATCAAACGCAGATCAAGCTTTAACATCCAACCACTCTTCATGAATGCTTAAACAAACACAAAAACCCAGATTCCAAAATATAGCCTTTACGAAACTGTTAAGCAATGATAAGAAATTTGTATCTCTAAAAAGAGATGATACCCAGATGCAAAATGTGGAACATATAATACAAGATTTAAGGAGAAAGAGATCTAAAAACAAAAATACAAACCTTTAACTGAACCCAACAGATAGATAGAATGATAGATAGATGTATAAGGCAACAATGAAGACGAAGAGAAAAGGGTTAGTGAGAGAGAGAAGAAATTTATAGAAAGGGCAGTTTCGCTTGACTCGCTCTCTCTCAATTTTGCTGCGCTTTGCTTCCCGCTCTTTTCGCCGCCTTCTATTCACTCCCAGCTCTCCAGTTTTTAAGGGCAATTTAGAGCAGCGACTTGTTTCATCTGGCCCGTTTATGGTTTCGACCAAGGTGGAATTTGAACGGTCAGGATGAACTCCAAAGTTGGGAGTGATTGCAGGTGATAGAGGCTCCTCAACGACCCACCATTCAGTTCGTTGGTAAGTGGGTTCTGTTCGCGCCAACTCCCAAAGTAGTAGAGCGACACTACTCAGATCTCGCCACGTCAGCACAGGGCTGATGCATGATGCACATGATTTATTTTTTATTTTGTTTTAAGATAAGTATTTCTTAAAATAAAAAATCCATATTCATAATTTTATCTAAATATAAACTGACCTTATATGATATGTTCGTTTATCTAATTTTAAGAAATTTTTTTATGATCTAATATAACGAATAATGAACATTTTTTATGACCACAACACAAATCTTTCATGTTGTGATTAAGCGACTCAAGCCCATTTTATTTTTCTATCAGTCACTTACCATCAAAACATAATTAATAAACAATCAAATCGTTTTTCAAATTTTAAG
>JANLJB010001159.1:1496-25852 GCA_026212285.1 Bursera cuneata | reverse complement strand
AACGAGATTTTATCTTTTGAAAATATTGTATAATGACTTCATTATTAATACTATCAAATATATTATTCTCTATATATACAACTAAGCTATCATTCAACTATTGATCACTAATTTTATTTGACGAACGATTCTTCACAACATTTATTGCTGAAAATGCTCTCTCTATACTAGCAATGACAATTGGTATGATTAGAGGATTTGAGGAAGGGATGAAANATAATCATCCATAGCAAAAGTTAAACTAAAAATGTATAAAAAATAATTAGATATATTTTAAAGACATAACATAATTAGAGGACAATATTAAAATGATTCAGTTGAAAAGGATTAAGAAAAATAGGATATCCATGGTAAAAGTAGAAGGGTAGTAAAAAAAATTATCCAAATTAAGGTGATTTTTTTAAAAATGATTATTGTTACAAAAAAAAAATTAGACATCATAATCACAAATTGACAAAAAAAAAATTTAGTTGTAAGTCTCTAATGTTCGAGAGTTCAAAATAATATATCTGAGTGATAGACATCAACAATTAAAAAATATGTTAGTATTATATTGTGACTATGGTGNTCTAAATTCAAGGGTAATTAATTTTTAAATTATCCATTTAATTTATATCATTTTTATAATGGATGAGGCTATTTGCGCCATAAAATTTGTCAAAACACCTATTTCTTATATAAATATTTGATTAATTAAATATATCTAAACAAAATTACTTAAAACAACATAACAATTTAAATTGGAAAAAAAGTTACTTAGCACACCCAAATAAAAACAAAATAAAGGAAAAAGAAAAAGCTTACTCTTAATGATTTGTCGTTTAGAAAAGAATTAAACTAAAAATAGATTAATTTTTCTATTTGTTTTCAAAATTATTATGATAAAGTCTAATTTTTCAATTTACTAAAGAATGATATTTTCATCTTACATATGTAGAAGTTAATTTGTATGTGTAGTGGACATGAGCAATGACAGAGTGAGAATGAAAGCTTTTTGTTTTAAAGGTTGGATGAGGATGTAAATCAATTATTTTTTCCGAAAGTTGGATCACACCTTCAACGTATATATTTGACAGAATATATGTCATATTGCAAAGAATTTAATAACCATATATGCCCATTTATTTGTGAATCTTTTCTTCTCAATTATTCTAAGTAAATCTCCTATATTAATTTAAGGGTAAAATTAAAAAAATTTGAAACAAATGAAAGCCAAGTGGGGTCACTTGACCCCATAGGACTCTACGTGAGTCCGCCCCTGCTATGGAGGGAGTTGTATTAGGTTGAAGGAGAAGATTGTACATCGTAACAACTCTCCAATTTCCTCAAATCTTAGTTCTAATTTTATCATCAATTAGGGGCTATTATTATTGAAATGATAGGAGGAGCTCCAAAAGAATTACTCTAAATTAAAATGCAAGATATGAATACTTTCAACTTTATGCATAGTTGAGTGCCTTGCAACTCAAAAAGAGTATTCCAAAAGGTGCTAGTGAAGGTTAGATCTCAATCTCTAACAATGATTGGTATGGAAAACATGGTCCATGGAAACTTAGCCAACATTACATAACTTCTTACTCAATATGTGGACCATTGGATCCAGTGGCGTAACTTCTTGTGGGAGCCCAACCGACTTTTTTTATAAAAAAATATTTGGTTCTGATGTTGGATCATTATTTTTTTATTTTCTTTATTATTGTTCTTAATTTGCTTTTTGTATGAAAATCTACCAAAAGATAAAATATAATCATGTTGTTGCTATTTGTTATAATAATTTAGCCTGGTCAAGAAATTTTTTTGGGCAATGCCAATGATTTGGTCTCAGTGTTTTGGAGGGTTGAGATTAAATTTATTTGCATAATTTGTGCATCTTGGAAATGAATCATAAAAGATTCAATCTCAACTATCCATATTGTTTTATCTTACGGTTTATAAATTGTCTAAATAATTGCATTAAAAGATGAAGGACTTTTAAACCATATAATAAGAAATTTGAGATTATTTATGTTGAGTTATTAAATTGTGGATTATCTATAATAAGAATTTGGAGTAAAGTAATAATTATCGAGGTATGGAATCATAAATGGGCTAATATCGCTAAAGAAGTTTTGTTTTTTTTATCTAAAGTATGAATTTGATTTATTCTCATACTTCATATATTTTTAACGTGTTTGAATTTTAGAAATAACATTGATTCTCTCCGACAATTTGATATGAATAAAAATACAAATGTCTTAATCATTTATTACTCATCTAATTCTCTAAAGTGTCCTTATAAAATTCATTTATGTCCAATTTATATATAACCCAATATTTTATATTTTAAGTACTATTATTTTTATCCAATTTTATATTATGCATCTCTAAATATTTTTTAAAATTAATTAGGTCACTTGGTTTATCCTTCTATCAAATCTTATAAAAAAAATTCTTTACATAATTATACAATTTTAATTAATTAAAGTTATATTAAATATCGATATGCAAATACTTATATATCAAATAAAATCACAAGTGAAAATAATATATATTATAAAATGATATATGTGTAAAAGTAATAGTTTAAAGACATTTCAATTCAAATGTTGAAATAAAATAAAATAAAACATATTATTCAAATTTTATGTTTACACCTATTCAGACTCCAGTTTTATTCAAATCCGAGCCTAACTATCATTACGTTTAGCTTTAATATACTCATATGGTACTTTTTCAATTTAATAATTAAAAAAAAAAATTCCATAAATTAACATTGAGCTTCCAACATAGTTTTCTTTTTGTCACAAATCTTAAGAAAATAGTGTCAATTAAGCCATCCATTAAAATAGAAAAGGAAGAGCAATTGAGATAATGAAATCGAAACTTAATATTATCTGCTCATCAAACAAAAATTAACATGACAGACGAAAAAAGAAAGGAATAAAAATTATAAATATAAGAACTAGAAAAAATTATTCACCAAAATATCAAAATTATAATATTGACTTGATTTATGCATGAACCATTATCTTTAGAGTAATGCTATATGTATAAAGTCTTTATCTCAATCGATGTGACATTATATGAGTGGTAATGTGAATATATGAAAGTCAAAATAATAAATATGGATAAATTCTTCTTACTACGTATATAATGCCACATTATAGTTAAGATATAGACTTTATACTTATAATTGTTATAAAAAATTAATTATTATGGATCCCACCACTTAATTAATATAGGTGTTACATAAACGATGACGTAAATTATAAGGACGATTGTGTAAACAAATGATGTAAATAGTAAAGATAATTATGTAAATTCATTATGTGAATAGTGAAGGAGGCTGCTATAAATAAGTATGGATCCCACCACTTAATTATAAGGACGATTGTGTAAATTCCTCCCCTAGTAATGAAATCAACCCGCCTAAGAGCAATACATCTCTCTCTTATTTCTTTCTATTGGTTATTTATTTATGGCCCTCTTAGTTTAGTTTAGTATAATTATACCTTAATTGTATTATATCATTGTAATCTCTATATTTTTTATATTTTACATCTACACTCCTAATTGGTTAATTTGTTAACAGGCAAGTTTCACAACAATAATATTATTGTTATCTTTGTCGTTTTTGTTTGCTTTTGCTTATGAAAACCTTTTGATCGGTTAAAGACTTTTTGCTTCTTTTTGTTTCACTTGGAAGCCTCATCCTTCCAGCGAGGATTTGGAGTTTAAAGTTTGAATCAACTGGGCCAACATCTGGGCCTAAATGGACATGTTATGCAGGTTAGTTTGAGTTGTTCTATATGAACTCACCTAATTCGACAAATAGCCCCCAAGACTCTAAGCCCACTATAGGGTCTTCAAGTGAGATAGGGTGGCATAAGGAGTAGACTAACACTCAGGTTTGAGCAAACTAAACATAAACCTAAAAGATTTCTAAAATTAACATTAATTTTTATACTTCAACAAAAATAAGCTCAATGCCTTTAAAATTAATGAAATATAAGGGTCGAAGTGTTAGTTCCAAAAATCTGTGGATGCGAATTTAATTACCCAAAACCTTAAAGGTGTGGTAAGTTTTCCATTGAAATAGTCTTAGTTAAGGAAATACTTTTTGTTTATTACAGTTTTTAACTTATACTAAAATGAAAAAAAAAAAAAAAAAATTGGGGCCACTCAGAATATGTCTTATTTTAGACAAATTTTGGACCACACAGGCCCAAAAGTTNATGCGAATTTAATTACCCAAAACCTTAAAGGTGTGGTAAGTTTTCCATTGAAATAGTCTTAGTTAAGGAAATACTTTTTTTGTTTATTACAGTTTTTAACTTATACTAAAATGAAAAAAAAAAAAAAAAATTGGGGCCACTCAGAATATGTCTTATTTTAGACAAATTTTGGACCACACAGGCCCAAAAGTTTTACCCATGATAAGGAATAAATATGCTAAAGACAATTACCTTTGATAAAAGTATTAACACTAAAAGTTTAATTTTTTTTTTCGAGTTTAACTATATATTTATCTAAAAGGTAACTTAATTTTATTGATTTAATTTTAAATATTTTTTCATAACCATTGATTTACTATCATCCATAGATGGAAAAGAAAAAATTAAAAGGTAGTTTTTTCTATACCAATTCAGTAACTCTTTTTATCATTTTATTAAAAAAATAAATAATTATCCAATAGTATTAAATTTTTAAGTTACAATAGTTTGAGCTTTATATAAATTCATAAAATTTTAGAAGTATTCCTTGCAGTATAAATTTTATACAAATTTAAATTGCAGTATCCAGATATTTTATGAGTATGAATTTAACAATTTAGAGAATATTGATAAATAAATTTTGAAATTGATTTTAATAAAGTTGTGCGGATAGATCATCCTCATATTAGGTCATCAATAATATATTATTATTATTATTATTTTGTAAATTGATACAATGTGTTATGATTATAAAAGAAAATTTTTAAAATTAATAATATTATTTAAAATTTATAATATAGTATTCATACATGTAATTATGTAGGTAAATTTGTATGAAAGTTTATAAATGTAATATCTTTCTTAAGTTATTTGTGCATACAATTTTTAAAATAATTATTTCAAATTGATTTATTAAGAGGTGTAGTCACATTCCTTCCCATTAAATAGAAAACAAAAGAAGAAAAATGTATAAAAATAACTAAATAATAAGAGTTATTTTGAATTTTAATAATCTTTTTTTTTAGATCCCAGAACCAAGTGTTGAATTGTCAAAAAATATTTCAAATTATCCAATAAACCAATTTGACAAATCAATATTTTACCAGATTTATAAATAACCAATTAACACTTTGTCTTTCTATAAATCCTAAATGTCTGCCAAATAGTGGATTAATCTATCAATTTATGTCTTTATATTGGAGAAACTAAAGATAAATTTAATATTTTTAATATTAAGCTTGGTAGGCTATAAAAAATATAATTAGTCCAAACAATTAAAACAAATTAGAGTTTTGTTAACAGTATAAAGTCTGAATCCAATTATGATGTAACATCGTATAAGTGATAAGTAAATTTATCATTATTTATATTTTAATTTTTATATATTCATCTTTCTATTTTTATAATTTTATTTTTCTAATTTAACTAATTTTTTTATTTCAAAAAATACTTGTATGGAAGATACGGAGAGTTGGGTGTATGATTATTGGTGCACCCAACCAATCAAAAGACGCCCAATCATACATCTACGTTTTGATTGATTGGCGGATGCACCAACCAGCCGTGTACCCCATAGCTACTCTACATGACACAATAGATAAAAGTTGCTAACATCACCAACAATCACACTTCACAAAGACTCACGCTCGCAACACATACGTGACGTGGCGTCGAATATCCCTCTTCCCATCTCTTATATTTATCATCCTTATTACCGTATCAACCACATTTAAATCTTATTTTCGATTCCGTCTCTTTCTTTTCTTATTTTTCATTTTATTTATTATTTATTTTTTTCTTTCGCTTCTCTTCTCTCCTCTCCTTGTTCGTTCGAGCCCTAGCTTTCTCTCTCTAGGGTTTTTGCCTCCAGATTTTCTCGTACTTTCTCGTAAATTTTCCTGTTTTCCCGGTCTTCACTTCGGATCTAGGCGTCTCGTTTCTCTCGGAATGGAGTTAGGTGGCGGCCGCAAGCGAGGAAGGCCTGACGCCGCATTGAATGGCAATGGCGGAGTGAAGAAATCCAAGCAAGGTCAGTCTTTGCTCTGTTCTTCGTGTTTGTGGTTTCTGTTACTGCTACGTCTTCGTTTTGGTAGCAAGTCTAGGTTTTTTTGGAAGCTGAAAAGTTTTGAGCTTTGGTGTCGGAACTTCGTGACAATTCATGCGTGTTTTTTTGTACTGATGAAGTATGCGGTTAAGTAAAAGTTGTGAAATTGTTTAAGTTTAAGCTTTATTAGCTGCTTAGAAAGTGGACTGAATATTTAAAATTGGAGTCTGAAATTGTGAGTTAGGTTATAGAAATCTTCGTAATTTGAGATTGATTTAATTTCTCATAACATGCGAGGTGGAATTTGTGATTTGAACAAACTTTCAAGGGAATTTGTGAATTTTAAGATCCTGGTAACGTCAGTGGTGTGTGTTAGTATTGTGCAATATAACGCTTGTAATCTACTTCATATTACACGCTTGGGGAATGGGCAGGAGTGTTGTGTTTATTATAGTTGGATGGTCATGGGTTTATTTTTCTTATCTAGGATATCTTCTCTGTGTACCTCACATTTGCTAGGATTACACACTTTGAGTTATCCATAAAATATCTACTTATGAGTTGAGTGCAAATGTGGAATGTTAAGCCATTGGATCACATCCTTCCTAGGTGAATGTTTAGCTTTACAAGTTGTGGTACTGGTTCTTTTGGCTGTTAGCTGAATTATGTACTAGCATATCTTGTTCTTGAACTCATTTTTTAGATTTCTCTGTTAATGTTGGCGGATTTATCTTTAAATGTGAAAATTATTGTTATACCTTTGTATTTTAAAAGTTTGTAATCTGTACTACTATATCTATACTATGTGTTGGTTATAGAATTTCAATATCACAAGCAACGCAGATATGATATATACCTCAGTAAACTGATTTTTTATTTTTATTTTTGCTGAGCATATTCATGAGAAAAAAGTATATGGTGAATTTTGTTACCATCTGCATTTAGCTCCTGTGAAGTAGCAAACTTGACTCAGCCGAGTTACTTTGCTAGATTTTAGTTGAGTTAGTTATTTTTTTTTTTATTTTTTTTTTGTGTTTTGTTTCTGGGAATGAAAACAATGAGAAACATATAATTTAAACATTTTTTATTTAGTCTATTAAATTCACTGCAGTCAAAGAGAGGCAACTTGTTAATGGTCCATAGCCGTTTTAAATGTTCTTCTAGTCTAGGACCTAAGCATGTCATTTCCTTCCACTATTTGAATCTTTTAATGAATCTGGTGGTATATATATACTTTATATAAAATAATATTGATTGATTATTTAAATTTTAGAAAGCATTACTCTGTCAGTAGCTATGAGAAGCTTTAACATGATATTAGATATCAATTAAAGTTCCAAGATCAATAACTCACTGAAATTGTAACTGAGATAAATTAATTAATGTTCTGCAACAGAAATGGAGTCCAATTCATCTGGTATAGGAAGCAAATCGAAGCCATGCACAAAGTTTTTCAGGTTCAAATCTTAACCTATCTAAAATAAGTAATGTAAATGCAGTTGTATCTATTTCTAATCTTTATAATTTGTAAGAAAATTTTCTTACACAATCTTTGCAAGTAAAATTTTTGTGATTTGGACTAATGAATTGGGAACTTAAGTTGTGATACAGGTCATACCTTTTGTTCTAATCACGATAACAAAGACAATTGAACACAGAAATGGTTGATATCTGAGAGTACCGTTGGATTAACTCCATGCAGGGCTTTATGTAAACTGAAAGCAGTTGTTTGGATGCAAAATTTGCCACCACATAATGGTTATTTATAATTTATTACAATCTTTTGCAAGTAAATGCCATGAGACACCAATGAATTGGCATCTAGAGTTCTGGAACGGGCTATTCTAGTTTGTTCTTATTATGGTAACAGTTTTTGAATGGATGTGTTAGTTTTTTGCAAGGGCATGATTTGACTTGGCTTCTGGGACATAGTATTTTGTACCTTGTTCTTATCATTCTAATTTTATTTTATTTTTTGTTTTGTTTCTGTTTTTACTTCTTACTTGGCCAAAACTATATGGCAAAACTTATTCTAGTCAACGTGTTTTTACTCTTGAACTTTATTCGTGTAAACATTTATCTCAAATCTGTTTGTTTAAGGTTGATATGGTTTTAGTTGAGAAATTGGTCAGGTATTGGAAATTTATTCAGTGAAGAATTTAATCGGTCATATGAGTATTTTGTGATACAATAAGATTAAGGCTATGCCTTTATGCGTTGAAACAATAACACAATATACACTTCTATCCAATATGGCTATATTTCTGGCTAAAGTAGAGTTCTGAGTTTGAGGCTTTTAATATATGCTTTTTTAGCAATTTAAAAATATCTTTACGTTTTCTTGTTTAAATTTTGAAATAATGTTTATGCATAATGATCCTTAGAAGTGGCGCCAACATATTCATGCTTCTTGCTTTAGCTACTAAGATCATTTTTAGTCCTGTGCAATATATTGTTCTTAAGATTCTTCAATTTGTATCTTTTTCTAGTATTTAGAAATTCAAGATTAATAATTTGAATGACATGAATAGATGGTTTCTATGTTTTCTTTAAGAATATGTGAATGTTTCTTTCCATATCTTGGGTAGTTGATTAACCATGATAGCTTCAATGTATATGTTAATTGGCTACCAAACAAGACTGTTATGATGATAATAGTAACAAGATTATCATTTTCATCTCTATTACATTATGTAATCTTGATAGTAGCAGGATTTGTAATGCTTACAATTGTAACAGTACTATTTATCCTGTGTCTAGCAGTTTTTAGCTGATCATATGATTTGGTAATTTACGAAATGGTACCAATTATCCTTTTATTTAAAATTTTGATGGTTATGTGGACTCGGGTGAATTTGAACTAAGAATGATCTGAGGTTGGGGTTAGTGACTAGCTTTTTTTGTTTGCTATTAGAAATTATAAGGCTTTATTATAAGAATATTGACCATAGTTTTCCCTTAATTCTTTTTTTTTTTGTGTAACTTTATTTACTTTATTGTATCTATAATAGGTGTGAATAGTTCAACAGTTAGTAAAAATGCTTCTGTGGATTATGTAGTGATTAATTGATTACCATCCTTGGGCATTGTGGGATGTAATTAGTAAATAGGTACTTGTTAAAATGGAAGAGAAGATTTAAGGGTTGAAAGGATGTATTGTTTGAGATTCTGGTGAAGATAACAGCATTCGGACAAAGTGGATGAAAGTTGATCAACTTTGATTTGATAATGTGCCATGGAGATCATTGGTGGCACCTTTACTTGGAGATATATGAAAAGACTCAAACTAGTGTCTGCGCTAATCTAGAATGCTAAACTAATTGATTGTGTGATTTTAGGGCACCTTTTTTATTCAAATTTTTAGTTTAGATAAAGGGAATGACTTTAGAAGTATCTGTTGGAAATAACGGAAGTATTGTTTCAATTATCGATCACTTCTGCAGAAACAAAGTACTTTTTTGTGATGATAGTTGATTATAACGCAATCTCTATTTTTGGCCTTAGTCTCAGCTGAATTTATTGTTATTAATTTTGTATTAGCCCACTAAATAATGCCTTGCCCTCATATTCAGTATTCACTCATGTAAATTATGCAGACAAGAAAAGATGAGTTGTTTTAATTTGAAAATCTTCCAACTGAAATGAAGTTTCTTTTTTTTTGTTGGGTTAACGTGCTTTGTTGTCTATTTATTTTGTGGATGTTAAGAGCCAGAACGGGAGCTTCCATGAAGCAAATATGAACTTCTGAGTCTCTTTGTGAATAATTTGGCTAGTAACCACGAAAATTTCCGAACACATCCACCTTATACTGGTTCTGATGCACTTATGTTTGTTTTGCAGCACTTCTGGGTGCCCTTTCGGAGAGGGATGCCATTTCTTGCATTATGTTCCTGGTGGTCTTAAAGCGGTATCCCAAATGCTGAACCTTGGTAACACTCCTGCGCATCCACCAGCTGCTAGAAATTCTGCCGTCCCGCCGTCCTTTCCAGATGGTTCATCTCCTCCAGCTGTGAAAACTCGTTTGTGCAACAAATACAACACAGCTGAAGGTTGCAAATTTGGTGATAAATGCCATTTTGCGCATGGTGAGTGGGAGCTTGGCAGGCCAACTGCTCCATCTTATGAAGATCCTCGTGGTATGGGACCGATGCATGGTAGGATGGGTGGTCGGGTTGAGCCTCCTCCTCAAAGTATGGGAGCAGCTGCAAGTTTTGGGGCCTCAGCCACTGCTAAGATTAGCATTGATGCCAAGCTTGCCGGAGCTATCATTGGGAAAAATGGTGTTAACTCCAAGCAAATATGTCGTCTTACAGGAGCCAAACTTTCAATTAGAGATCATGAAAGTGATCCCAACTTGAGGAACATTGAGCTTGAGGGTACATTCGATCAGATCAAGCAAGCCAGTGCCATGGTACGTGAGCTAATTGTAAATGTTGGTTCTGGCTCAGCATCTCACATGAAGTCTGGTGGTTCCTCTGGTCCATCCAACAACTTCAAGACAAAGCTTTGCGAGAACTTTGCTAAAGGGTCATGTACCTTCGGTGATAGGTGCCACTTTGCACACGGAGCTGAAGAACTACGCAAATCAGTGATATGAGCTTGCTCTCACCTTCACCGTCGCCTGCCCTCTACTTGTTCCTGGGCTGTGTTAGGACCAATTTGTTGTTATAGCCTTTGTATTTGGCGTGTTATTAAGTTTTGCTTTTCGGTTGCAAAAGATAGATAAAATTGCAAGATGCATAAGAGTTAGGTTTTCTTTGAAATTTTTAGTGATTATGTTTCTTATCGTTTCCGATTGATTACTTTTCCAAACTTGATGGTGTTGGTGGTAAACACAACGTGGCTGGAGCCTCCTGTGGTTTGACACACCTATCTAGCAGAAAATGCTTTTATTTGCAGGAAAATATGGATTGGTTGATCAATCCTTTAAGGACTTTTAGAGGATTAATCTGTGAATGGATGGCTATGAAATTTATCATCGATCAGCTTACAGTATTATAATAGATCAATGGTTATATGTAATCGTCATATATATATATAATAGATCAATGGTTATATGTAATCGTCATGTATATATATATATATATATATATATAAATGGAGTGTAAGGATTTGGGTAAAAGATATTAAATTACAATAGCCTAACATCCATTGGTAGTTTTTTTGGCAACAAGAAACATCGTAGAACTTGGATGGGCACCCCACATCTAGATATAAATTCATGATGTCCATTGAGTTCTATTACAGTGAACCTAACCTTTGTTAAATTCAAAAAAAAAAGGACATACTAGCAAGTAAAATTAATGTTTATTCTTACTTTCATACGCATAGCATTGTTTTGTAACCAAAAGAGATAGCAATGGAAATTTGATCACCTGATAGTTGCCATTTGAATATTTCAAAGAAAAACACCTTAAGTAGCTATGGAAATTTGATCACCTTATAGTCGTGGCAAATTCTAAGAGGTGATTGCTTTGAAACTGGCCTCTCTTCGGACCACAGCTCCAGATTAATTGTCCCTGTTCCCCAGTGGATGAAACACTTGTAAACTTCATTGGCATTAAAACGATTGACAAGCGCCAGGCCAAGGCACTTATCAACAAGCATCCATTCACCTGAAATTACAATCACAATGAAACTAAACTTATCAACGAGAAAACCAATATTCTGGGGAAACAACACCAACTGACAACTCATAAATCTGAAAGTTCCAATAATGTATTCCTACCAGTTTATGCAGTTCTATTTTGAATTTAACATGTTTCTTAAAGGAATTCCAAATCCTCTCTTTCACAAAAAGCCAACTAACAGTTAGAACTTGATTGTAAGAACTTAAGCATTAGGCTCTGCGCATCCTCTCTAAAACCGTTTCTTCAAATTATCAACAGGTTTAAACCTCCAAACCAGAAAATAGGAACAAAGAGAGCCACTGTTAAGTGGAACAAAAACTTCAGCATACAAGCCCTGATGTTTGTGCATCTTCATCTTTCTGTGGCCTCAGTTTATTGATTTCTCGTTGTTCTATCTATATTTTCTTCCAGTTGACATTTGCTTTACTTCCAGACATGAAGTTAATGAAAATAAAACTTTAATAGTATTACCATTAGGCAGAAGGTTTCCTTCATAATACTGCTCCCCAGATTCTGGCCAAACTTCATGCTTAGACCCATCGATGGAGGTAAATGAGACAAAAGATTCTGTTGGATGCAGAAGGTTGAACGTTGGGTGTGCTCTCAAGCAAATCAGCCTGCAGCAGAAAATACATGGTGCAGAGAAGCATGCATGAAGCTAATAAGAGAACAATAGTGGAGAGAAAAGTATACAAACTGGCACAAACCTTGAATATCCACCGGAACCAGCACCAACTTTGCGGGCTGTAATGCTAGAATCAATCTGAAAGACCTTTGGATCATCTTTGGAAATACTTAACTTCCGCTGAAGAACCAATCCGCCACCAATATCAAGTTCTAACAAAACCGATTCCTTCTCTCCTGCATGCTCAAGATCCCTCCTATAACACAAGAAATCTAGAGTATAAATATAAGCATAAAATAATAAAAAAAGAAGAAGCATGGAGTAAGCATCTAGAGTTTATTATTAACTTGATTTTCTCGACCGCCATCTAAAATAAACTAAACACATCCCAGACCTATTTGTTAATAATTCGTGCAAATGCTTAGCCCTTTGACAAATTTCCATATATAGGTCCATGTTCATCTAGTAACTTATTAGAGTTATTCTAGCTTATTTAAAATTTTAGATTTTAGTTAGCAACTCACTCTATGATAGTGTATTCCTCAGAACATCCAATAGATCGGTATTCGGTACCACAATACTCTTCATACCCATTAATCTCAATCCTGCTATGAAGCCACTGGTGTCCTGTGAATATAAATAAAAAAGAACCAAACAATGAGCACTAGTGATAATGTGCCACGTATTAGAAAAATAATATACAATGAGCAATAGTGATCATGTGCCACATATTAGAAAAATAATATTCACTCAGCTTTCAATGAACACTCTGTTAGGATCCTAATTAAAGGTAAGGGACCTGAATCCCACATTAGAAGCGTGATCTTCTTGTATGGTTTATAAGGTTTTAGGTTCTCTCATCTCAATTGTTAGTTTTTAGGATATGGTTCTTTCAAGGTTCTTATCAATTGGTATCAGAGCCTACATCATATTTCTCGATTTATGTTTGGTTTATAAGGCTTTGGGATTTCTCACCTCAATAGCTAATTTTTGGGGTGTGATTCTCCCAAGGTTCTTATCACACTCATGTTTCTGTGTGATCACAAATACCATGTTAAGAAACCACTTGGCTTAAAAGCTTAAGATGTAGGTGCAGGCCTAACTATAGTGTATAACCTCTAAAATGTTTGAATTGAAAATAAACTTTCAAGCAACACATCCTCTTTGCATATTTTCAACTCAAGAAATCTTATGCATGCAACATTACAACAATGGGTCACATGGCTGAATAAAAGATTTAGGCACCAAACCAGCTAAAAAATGCCAAGACAACTCTATAGGCAATGTGTGGATATTGTTCATATTATGAAAATCTTAATAAACCATTTCTAAAGGTAGTTATAAAGAAGATACAACATGTCTAGAGTTAGGACTTAAAGGAAGTAAGAATAGGTTTAGACTTAGGGTTGCATAAGGTAACGGGGGCACCCAAGATGTTTGTGAAGTTTTGGATGAAAAACCAGTAGGGTTTTAATAGTAGGCTTTTCATGCCGGCATTAAAAATATAAAAAAAGAATTAGTGCCGAGTTAAAAATGGATGGAAAAGAATTTGTTTATTAAATGTAGCATCATAGAGACAAACTTCAATCATGTTTTAATAAATTAATAATAAATGCAATCTAAGAAATATAGAAATTATTAACTACATCCTCGAAACCATAAAAACTATTAAGAACGTAGTTAATACTAGCATCAGGGGCAGAAACCATTTAAGTTACATAATTTCTAACAGTAAATTTTTTATTATTTTCTGCATAACTCTTAGCATCATCCTGCTTTCAAGATTTTGCTAGATTTTTGCTTAAGAATTCTTATTCCCCATGGCATCTAAAAAAACAATACTATAAAATTAATGCATGTTTCCCTCATTTAAGGAACTCCAACTTATCTCTTAATCTAAAACAATAACATAAGATAAATTCCCCAGATATAACAGCCTCAAATGCTCCAAAAAAAAGATAATTTATAATATAAGAGAACCTTTCAGAAACTCCAGAGGGTTACCTGAAGGAAGGTGTTCCATGGAGATAATTCTACCTCCAATCCAAGGAACAATTTTAAGAGCCCACTCACCGCTTTTCAGTTCAATAGGAGTCTTTGAAAGTTCTATTCCCTTGTGATCAGAAACCTTTTCTACATCTGGAATTGGTTTAGCACCTTCTGCATTTAAAATCTGCTCATTAGAGTCAAGATGGCCACCAAGAGAAATTTAACATTTCATTTGACACAACCCTTGCAAATTAGCTCCATCAAATATTTTAGACAACATAAGAAACATGAGTAGATCTCTTCAAAATATTTACTTGTCTTTAGAGAATTTCTCCGGGGCAAGATTATTTGTTCCTGTATTTCAGTAGCATATTCATTGGAGAAAACATGAATATAACTACTCAAAGATATTTGAGAAAATATTTTCAGCAATAAATATTGTTCAGGAGAGGTAACATAGTTACTGAGAGAACAACTATTAACAAGAATTCACCAACAGACTCTCAAATTGTGTCGCAGAGCTATGCGTCATTATTACACATAGGACATTAAATTGCATGAATGGTAAGAAAATTTCCTGAAAGAAACATAGTTAAATATTACTGTTGCATACATGTGGAGGATAAATAATACTGTTGTAGATATATGAATGAACTAATTACTGCAATGAGAACAATAAAAATTCTCTCAAACATCACGTTTTGATGTATAATTTAAAGCTAATTGACTAAAGAAGAGGGATAAGTCAATTAAATTTAAATTAACAATGGATGCATTAGCTAAGCAGTATTTACCTAAACGGGCCCTGTATTGCTCCTTACTTGCAGACACCAGATTAGACACTTCATTTTCTGAAGGCAGTTTAATTTGCAAAATGTCTCCATCCATGCCCCAGGTATCAATCTGTTTTGAGTAAAATTAAATTACTAGGTAGCCTAAACAGAGATGTTAACACATAATATACCCTAAATGAATGTAAGACACACCATTGCACCTCCACCAAGCAACAACTGAACATGCAGACGGCGTTTTGGTCTCTTCCATAATCCTTTAGTTTCGGAAATTTTAATGGTAACCACCGACTTTTGAAGTTCAGCAACATAATGTGTCAGTAGATATTCACCTTTGGTAAAACCATATCCATCACCATCATCTTCAAATAGAACACCTTTTGCCTTTCCTATGAGTGAAAAAACAAAGTTATACAGCAGCTAACTGCAAGTAGCTTAAGTGTCGTTGCAGTAAAGGCAAAGTTAATCAAATTATATTGTGAATAAGTCAACAACAACAAGAAGAACATGATGGATGTGAAATTTATCCCAAGTATAGGTCTTATCAGACATGACAATTTCAAGCTAACGGAAAGAAAATGTCTAGAATCATCCTTGTTTCCTAAAGATGAAATCAAGTCAGGCAAACTCTGAGATTTCATGTTCATGAACTTTCAGAGTTGGTCAAGAGTTTCCAAACTAGAGAGAAGGAATCCAAAGCTCATTCTTTATTTTATTTTACGTGTTAATTCCTTATATTTATGTTTCTTATGAGGCCATAGGCTTATTAAGCCAAATGGACATGTACAAAAGCTGTGTGAGTTAGGGTTTTATATGTGTTGTGTGCCTATAAAGATATGAATATATTGCAAAAGGGATGGTGTATTTGGTGTATGTGCAGCTGGCCTTTCTTTATTCTTCTCTCCATCCTTTTGTATTTTGTAATCATCTTTCATCCATTTTACATACCAGATATGTTTACAAGTAGATATGTAATCTGGCATTACATTAAACTCCACAATTGTTCAGACTGAAACCCATAAAGCTGTTTGACTCAACATTAATTTTTTCTTCCCTTGTATTGAGAGCTTAATACTATAGTCAGACCTACACTTACAAGCTTAAACTTTAAGGTAAAGTGGTTTTTAACATGATATCTAGCAGAAGTCCTAGGTTCAAATCTACCCATTATAAAAAACTAAACATTTAATATGTTATGTGTCTGCGTGTGTTCCACATGTCATGCTAAAAATATAATATATTGTTTTTCCATGTGTATCCCAAATGAGAGAGTTTGGAGAACTTAAATACTATGATCGGGTTTACACCTACAAGCTTAAACTTTTAGGCCAAGTGGTTTCTTAACAACTTGTCTAAACCATCAAATCAGCTTCTAAATCCTCACTTCTACATCAAACCTTAATTTCATCAATACATTGCTGAACTTCTATAGCAAGAGAACAATGATATTTCAGAAACCTAATTTTTCAACTTAAACCATTGTGCAAGATTGCAATTTTTGTTTGCTTATCATTGTTAGTAAACAAAAAAGAAAGTTTCCAAATGTGAACTAAATAAGGTAATGGACAACTTACTGAAACTACTGAATGTAATCTCAGTTCTAGTTCTAGAAACATTAAATACATCAAAATTACCATTTTCATCTAAAGCCAGAAGAAGTGTTAAGTCATCTGATGGATCAGATTCACCAACATGCTGATGAGGAGGACCTACAGGTACAATTGATCCCCCATGCAAATATAAAGCTGGTAAATCCTGATACATCCCAAAAACAGCAAAAAAGAAAAAACATTTGAAGACATCAAAAAAAAAAAAAAAAAAAAAAATGCAAATGGATAGCACTTTAAAGAAAGCAGATAAATATGTCTAATAGTAAATACCGGATGTGAATCATCAAAATCAAAACTTTGCCAAATTCCCTTCGGCAATGTACACTGCAACTTATCCAACCTCTGATCGGGCATAGTGCTAATAAATAAGAAATTAGGATGTCAGTATATGGATAACTTGAAGTAAAACATGAAGTTCTCCATCTTAAACACAGTCTAAGCATCATAAAAGTGGCATGTTAGCAGAGAGCATCAAATGGGAAATCCGAATACAAATATAGTGCCATAAAATATTTCGTCTTCAAAGGAAGAGAACAACGACCTTGCACAAACCAAAACTGGACCCAATAGAAATGAATTTTCAAGTGTCCTTAAGCTGGGATCTTTTGGATCTGCACAGGCAAATGCATATGTAGTAACACATTTTGCAAAGACCCTTGATAGAACTAGTCCAATAAACCACACATGGACAGACCAGCAAAAAAGGTAGGAGTTGCAACTGGAGTGCCAGTTGTATGAGCCATATAAAAGAGAGTGTATATGTGTGGTAAAAGGCGGTAGCGCCTCTTCAAGGCCAAGCGGCAAACTTCTTCACACTAATGAATAAAACCGGAGTTAGTCTCTCTAAGTAAATATCCAGATATTCAAGTTTGAAACCAGAGAGCAGGAAAAACCTCTTCCCCAAAAGACCAAGGCTCATGGTCAATAGTGTCAGTTTCAGAGTGCCCACGACAAAAGGGAAACAATGCACCCAAACCCAGCCACCGTCCAAAAAGTTTGGGTGTTGCATTTCCAGCAAACCCACCAATATCAGGTCCTGAAAGTGGCTGACCACTGAGACCCTGAACACAAATTAATCAATTTATTAGGGCATAGTATTTCAAAAAGATCTTCACATGATAATACATTTATGTTCCAAGTAACGGAGTTTAAAACAGGGGACCAAAACAAACAAGCTAATCCACCAGTTATAGCATTTTTATGTGCTCGTTAATAATTGATAAAGGAGGATGTTGTCAGGCTGGGAGTGCATCTAAAAACTTAAGCAAATGCATTTACAGAAAGTTTATCTTATATAAAAATTGAGGTTCAAAATCAAGTAAAATAATGAAAAAGGAACAGGCAGACTTACAGTTATCATAAGCCTTTATATTTAATGCTAAAACTGATAAAGATGTTCTACACAACTGGCTTATTCACAGAATCAAGACTAAAGACCTAGCAAGTCGCATAAGATTTCTCTAAGGAAAAGAACTAGAGATGAACCATTAATTGTTTCCCACATCTGCTGCGTGTGGCATTTAAGGTTTATATGCCAGTTGGTTCTCTCCACTTAATAGATAATGCATATAGGTTGGATTTGCCTAACATGGTCTAGAGCCTGGTTTCCATCTCCATCCACTGATTTGGTGCATGCTTCCATTTCATTACAAGATGATTTGCACTTTTTTGGCCTGAATGGCAGCAAGATTTAGATCGGATATATCACACAGGTTGAGGTTTGTACCTAGTATGCTTTACGTAGAAGTTAGACATGTTCATTCAATAGCTTATGCTTCCAAGTTGGATCTGTCTCGTAGATAATGTGCACATATTTTTGCTTCATTGTGAGCTTTGGGTTCTAGCAAATTTACGGATACTCTACTTTTCTTCAATTAAATGCATTGGGAAGCTGCAATAATTTTTTATGATTTTAGAAAATTTTATTTGAGATTTTTAACTTTTGTTGTTTTGTGTTCTTCATGGACGACAGCTGATTACATTTTGTTTTTAATCCATTCCAAAGTTTCATAAATTTCCTCATTCCTCAATTTCTCATGCATGAATTTTAAATTATCACGTACAAGCTTCGATCTGAAGCTGCTACGTGAACATACCTGCAATAATTTTTGGGTAATAAGCAAAATTAAAGACACGAATAATATTGTTGCTAAAAAACACACATCCTGAAATCCCTTGCACAAGCAACAGTAATATGCAGCCTAAATAAACATTCCCTTAGAAGAGAACCACAACTTATAACAGTGAAGGCACAATATATCTAGTGCTCAACTATGCTTCAAGCAAACAGCAAAAACCCACAAATTTCGCTTACCAATTGAAGCACCATTGAAATAGACATATGAAGGTGTTCCCAATTTGAAAGGTTATCTCCTGTCCATGTTGCAGCATATCTTTGGCTACCAATAAATCCAGCTCTAGTGAGAACAAAAGGACGCTTATTTTTATCAGCTAACTTCATGCCTTCATATGTAGATCTTGCCATTAACATGCCATAGACCTAATATTGGTAACCAGTGTCAGGAAATTGAATTCGGAAATGTCTGGTAATATAAAAAGTACAAAAAAGTACAACCATCATAGGAACAATCTTCATGAAGTATATGGCATTTATTCTGCTGACAAAACTCACATAGGATTAAAGAGGTACGCAAGTATAAATTACTAGGCGAAAAAGTTCATCTTTTTTTATTTTTATTTTTATTTTTTTTTAAATGAGCTACACACATTTCCTTAAAGATAGCATGTAACATGAAAACCACCAGAGTACAGTTAAGACTTTACATTGTGATAGTGTGAATGATTTTGGCGACCTCCAAGCTCGTTATCTCCATTGTGGATGTTGCTCTCAAGCATCGTCTTTGTTACAGTCTGAAAGAGAAAAACAATGAAACAACTATACAAATAGATGAAAGTGCAAGCACAGAGGAACAATTTAGGAATTACCTTAAAGACAGCTGGCTCATTCATATCATTCCATATACCATCAACCCCATTAGAAACGAAGTCCTTAACTAAAGAGGCCCACCAAGAACGAGCTTTTGCTTGTGTAAAATCAGGGAAAGCACAGGGGCCAGGCCACACCTCCCCTGAAAGATGGACATTGGTAACTTTAAAACCCTCAAATTTTGAAATTAAGATCCAAAATCATTGAACAAAGAAAATATACCAGTATAAGGTGTCCCGTCCGCTTTTTTAATCCAGACGTCACTTTTTGATCCACTATCATACACGAAGTAACCATCTTCTATTTTAATTCCTGGATCAAGCATCCAGATTGCTTTGAAACCGTTAAGGTGGAGAGCCTTTACCAAAGATTTCGGATCTGAAAAGTGCTCCTACAAGAAACCATTATAATTCATTTTCCATACCATAATCATACAATTTGATTTGCTCATTTCTTCTCTTGAATCCCACTATATTTTCTTCTTGTTATTCATGCACAAAACATCTTCTAATAAACTAAATCAAACCTCTAAAAGAACAAAAAATTAATTTTGATCCACAAAGTATATGAAAGTTGAATTAACCTCCAAACGAATAAATACTAACATAAAAATAAAATTATCTATAAAGATCAGCTAAGAAAGTAGATACCTTGTCAAAAGTAAAACAACGAAAACCATCCATGTAGTCAATATCCATCCAAATAACATCACATGGTATACCCTTCTTGCGAAATGTTTTGCTAATCTGTAAAAATAATTGGATCAATAATCAGAAAACACCACAAAATGTTAAAAAATAAACGAATCTATAAAGCAAAGGAGTGAATAAAATTTTTGAATTTGTTATCGCCCAAAAAAATAAAACAATAACAAAAAGGAATAAAAAAATTCATTTAGAGACTTGTCAATCCCGATAAAAAAGAATAAAAGATGTCACCTCAAGAACTCTCTTATCAGAAGCATAACTCCAACGGCATTGGTGATAACCTAAGGACCATTTTGGTGGCATAAAAACGGTTCCTGATGATAAAACCATCAATTATACAGCATGAGACCAAGCCAGATAAACTATTAAAAAAGAAAAAAAGATTCAAAGAGCAACTCAGATATTAACCTTTTTATAGCTAAAAATAGCTTAATATCTGTTGTTGATCCCTTAACTATCCTTTAAGCTTTTAGGTTGAATGGTTTTTTACTATAGTATTAGAGTCAAAATGCTGAAGTGGTCTTGTATTCAAATCCCATACTATGCTAAATAAACATTTGGACCAGGTGCACGTAGAGGGTGTGTTAAAGCTCAAAATAGCTTAAAATCAATTGTTGCGCCTTTACCAATGAACTTAAGGTTTTTGGTCAAATGGTTCCGAAACAAATCTAATCGCTAAAAGGCAGCTCTTCTCAACAAATTGGCATTGGCTAGTGTTCAGACCCCAACATTTTGGGCATCACTACCCTGTTCAACCAGAGGTTTGAAACATATTTTACTTATGAGACAGTAATTGCAGGTAGACACATGAAACAAGATCATACACAGATCAGAACTTCCTTATAAAATCATGATAGAGACACTGAATTTAAATTACTCACTCCATCAAGCTCAAAATGCAACTGTCATAGACTTGGTGTCATTCAAACTATTTAACGACTCAAAACTACAATTTATCATCATAAATGGAAGTGTCAGATTTCAACATGCACATAGCAGAAGACACCATAACTCACCAAATCTAGACATGGAAATGAGGCCACATACAATTGTCTTACTGAATTTATCGAGTACATTGGCAAATACAAAAGAATCATAAAATTGTAAAACAATTATGAAAATAGCTAAGTCTCTTGACAAAAATATCACACATTTTACAGACATGGAGGTGAACTTTCCTTAAGCATTCACATTAATATTCTATACAGGTGGTCTCCAGCGTTCACTAGACCTTCAGCAAGATGAGTGTCTCAAAACAAAATTTTAAGCGGCTTTTGAGATGTCAGTCAAAATCTGGCATTTCATAGATATATCTCTTACAAGATTATTTAGGTATGGAAATAAAAACAAATCATTTTTTCCATTACACAAACATCAAGAATATGATAACCACAAAAGAGTAAAGTGTGGCAGGTGCCAATCACTAAAGAACAAAGGTCATCATGGCATCATAAAAACATATGAAAGAAACACAGATTATTTAAAGAAGTGAAGCCTGGATGGTCAAGGAGAATACCAGTTGCATGAGACAGGGAAACCAGAACAGCAGTGGGAGAAGGAAATGGACCAAATGTAATCACAGGATATGAGGATGGAGAAATGAACTGTATTATTGATTCTTTCCTCAGATCAATCTGCCAGAGAACAAATATGATAGATTGGTAAAATGTTAAGTATATGCAACTCAAAAAGTTCTTACACTGTCACTTTGTTGAAATACTCTACATTTAAAGCATTGGTGATTGGTTGAAAAGATCCTTCGAGGTTGAAGTGGTGAAGAAAGCAATATGGGAATGTAGTTCAGATAAGTCTCCTGATCCAGATGGCTATCCTTTAGCTATTTCATCTCTGTTTGGACATTTTGAAGGAGGAGTTGATGAAAGTTTGTAGTGATTTCTTTGAGAAAGGTATTATCAACAATATCACCAATGCTACATGCTTATGACTTATGACTTATTCCTAACAAGAAACAATCTCTGAAAATTGGAGATTTTCAACCAATTAGCCTTATTTCTAGCCTATACAATATAATTGCTAAAGTTCTATCCCTAAGGCTACAAGAAGTCCTGGGTGATACCATATCCTCATCTGAGGCAGCTTTCTTAAAAGGGAGGCAGATTTTTGATGCAGTTTTGGTGGCTAATGAAGAGGTGGACAACTGTAGAAAAAGAAAGAAGAAAGGATTGTTGTGAAAATTGACTTTGAGAAGGCCTATAAACATGTGGATTGGAATTTTCCTGATTTTGTTCTTCAAGTTAAAGGTTTTGGGCAAAAATGGAGGCTTGGGATTCAAGGATGCCTTAAGTCTATGGATTTTTCCATTCTTATCAATGGGCATCAAAGGGGAAATTTTGGTGCTTAAAAGGGGTCTTAAACAAGGTGACCCTATTTCTCCATTTTTTTCCACCTTAGTTGTTGATGCTTAAGTAGATTGATGGACAAAGCCATTGAAGCTAAATTAGTTGAAGGAATCTCAGTTGGTAGAGAGAATACAATTATTTCTCACCTTCAGTTTGCTGACGACACAATTCTCTTCTCCTTTGGCAATGAACATAAAATGGAAAACCTTTTCCTTGTTGTGGAGATTTTTGGTTTGATTTCTCGACTAAAAATTATTTTATGCAAAAGCTTAATAGTAGGCATCAACTCTCAAGAAGAAAAGGTGAGTGCTTTAGCCAGGAAATGTGGGTGAAATGTTGGAAGTTGGCCTTTAAATCATCGTGGTCTTCCTCTTGGTGGCAATCCTAAAAACTTGGATTTTTGGGATCCTATGGTGGAAAAGATTGAAAAAAGGTTAGGCGGGTGGAAGAAAGCCTTTCTCTCTCGAGGAGGTAAACTCACATTAATTCAATCAGTCCTCTAAAGTCTACCTATTATTACTTTTCTATTCTCAGAACTCCTAGTAAGGTAGCCAACAGAATTGAAAAAATGATGAGCAATTTTCTTTGGGAAGGATTTGGAGATGGTAAGAGTATTCATCTAGTGAATTGGGGGACTGTCACTAGATCTCTTGATAAAGGAGGCCTTGGGATCAGTAATATTGAAAAAAGAAACCGAGCTTTGTGAGGTAAATGGCTTTGGAGATTTCCTTCAT
Source organism: Bursera cuneata (assembly GCA_026212285.1). NCBI lineage: Eukaryota > Viridiplantae > Streptophyta > Magnoliopsida > Sapindales > Burseraceae > Bursera > Bursera cuneata. The sequence continues at coordinate 2,222 of JANLJB010001159.1, read as the reverse complement.
AAAAAAAACCAGGATCAGTAATATTGAAAAAAGATACTGAGCTTTGTAAGGTAAATTGCTTTGGAGATTTCCTTCAGAAAAAAAAAACTCTCTTTGGTATGCAATTATCAAGAGTAAATACGGTCTACATAATGATGATTGGGATTTTAAGATTGTTAATAGTGGATCTTCAAAAAGCCCTTGGAAATCAATTTCCAAAGGTTACTTGGATTTCCTTTCTCATTCTAAATTTGATGTGGGGAGTGGAGAGACGATCTGTTTTTGGGAAGATGCTTTGCTACATGACTCTCCTCTGTGAGAAGTATTTCCTCATCTTTATAGATTGTCAAGGTCGCAAAAATGTCTCCTTCAAATCTAGGGTGGTTAATTCTGCTTCCACCCATAACTGGAGCTGGAATCTGTCTTTTTGGCTAGGATTGACAATATATCATTAGTGATCTAAGAGATAGAAGGGATCCTCCTATCTCTATCAGCGAGACCCATGCAAAAATTTTATAGGTTTGGTTGAATATTTTTTGCTCTGTTTTTTTATCAGGCTGGTCATTCTTTAGTGGATCTAAAACAATTCATAGTTTTTTTTTTTTATTCATTTGAATTGGGAGGGAGTTTTGGGTTTTACGTCTCGAGTTGGGAATTTTTGGTTTACCAATTTTATAGGTTTGGTTGAATATTTTTTGCTCTGTTTTTTTATCAGGCTGGTCATTCTTTAGTGGATCTAAAACAATT
>JANLJB010001158.1:5727-18098 GCA_026212285.1 Bursera cuneata | reverse complement strand
TTTTTTTACCAACCAAACAACAACAATGAGAATATCTCATTTCCATTCCCATTCCCATGTGTAATTTTACTTAACCAAACGGACCCTAACTTGCATGCATGATTGATGTCTTGAGGAAGCATCGCGGCAGATGCAGCTAATATATATCATCTCAAACGTGTAAGATTTCATTTGTTTAATCGTGTAAGATTTCATTTGTTTAATCGTGAAAGATTCTAAGAATGAAAGGCTTGGTGGTGGAGGAATCCAATTCCCTATCATTATTTTTTTGTTTGACAGAGTACGTACGGCTTTTTTGCTCATTTTCATGCCAAAAGCTAGTTTTCATTTTCCAGATTTAGTTGGAAAGGAAGAGAAATTGCAGCCTTATCACATTCACTTGTCCACTTCCTCAGTGCACATTAACATAGATGCATGGCACAACATCTAGCCACCAATATCGACAGATCTCATTATATTTATAATTTTTTCAGAATGTAAATTATGTTCGGAACCAGTCATCCAACGAGACACATGGTATGCATCATTGTAAATTATTTATGTTTGACGATCAAATCTTCGTATTGATAACTCATGGGTTTAGCTCTGAATTTTGATAACATTGTTATGTGTTTAACTCAACAAAGTAATGATAACCAATGAAATATAGATATATATATATAGTATTGATATATTATTATATATAGTAGCGTAGGGTCCCAAAACAATGCAGGGAAACAATCACTTTTCGTTACAGCTTTGTGGGGATCTTACACTGATGTAAATGGTGGGGGGGACTACACATCAGAAGGTCAAGTGGTTGATGATAGAAAACATGGTTCCCACAAGTTGAAGGAGAGGAGAGGTGGTACCATCTGTGTCTGTCCTTGGGCTGTAATACCAGTTGCTGCGCCTTAATTTTTCGACCTCAAAAGAGATCCTATGAGGGAACTTTACTTCATAATTGCACATGCTTCTGACATAAATAAGATGCTAGTGCGACTGCTCATCTTCTGTAGCTTACAACTTACAAGACAATATATACCATTTATTTATGTAAATCTATAGCACTGCACAGCTTTGAAAGATTAGAAAGATCATCAGGCAGGGCATGCATGCAGTCACAGTTGTTTGTTTCCCTTCTTTATGATCTTTCAAACAAAAAACTACTGAAGCAGGGCCGTGTGTAGGTCTTAGAAATGCACTGTATTAATTATTTGGCCACTTCTTCATTATGAAAATCCTCTTCACTTCCAAGACAAATTGGGAGGTTTCTGATATCTATGGCGCTTTCAGTTTTACCTTTTATGAACACAGTAGAATTCATGATGGATTATTAAGGACAATATTTCTTGTATTCTACATTTCGACGCCCAATTATCTTTGAGTCATGTGCATCAAAGTTGAAGTCCTTATTATGAGTTTTTAATGTAGAAGTAATTTCGATGGATCATAAAAACTTACATAGTTTTATATTTGATATCAAAACGAAGGAGGTAATTAAAAAAAAAAACGATTCACTTAAAAAAATTTAGATATCGTGATTATAATCTAACATATTAACAAATGTTTTTGGTTATAAAACTCTAAAGACCGACAATTCAAAGAGCTCAAAATAAGTTTTTTTTTTTTTTTAAACGTGGATGTCCAAGCCAACTTACGCACACCTGAACTAATCCCAAGAGATCTATACCCCATACCTTCAGAAGTTTTCTAATACAGGTTGGTTAATTTACTAGTTTTTACGTTAGTAGGCATGACTATAAGAGAGTTTAAAATAACTTGTTAAACGTTAAATGTTTAAAATCAAAAAGATGTACTGATATGTTAAATTTTGGTTATGATATCTAAATTTTTTTTTTGGGGCATGATCATTTTTAAATAATTCTCTTTAATTTTAATTATTTTTAAATTATCCTTTTAATTATTAAATACTACATATACAACCTATTGATAGCACTACCGCTTAAGTTGACAATTTGGGCTCAATTGGTGAAAACCAACTTGGCCGGGCAGGAGCCCAGCAAGTGTTCAACACGTCGCCATTGAAAGGTAACTAACAAAATAATAGCCCATATCTTGGGGAACTAAACCGAATTTCTCAGTAGCGAAGCTCGTTTCACTGACATTTTCATGAAAGTCCCATTGTTGTCCGTAAATGAATCATCAACAGTATAGCTTTGATTCGTAATGAAAGTGACTATAAAGTAGAAACTCGTTCACCAAATCTTTCGATGCCTTGAAAATAGAAATAGTTGTCGTTCGTTTGGTAGAAAACAGATTGATATACCATGTACTATGTCATATTCCTGGGACAATGGACTATGCCGTCTTATAACCGAGGGGGCGGTGCCTAGTTAATTTGATAAAGTCCATACAACTAGATTTGATGGTTTGAGATCTTCATAACCTTTATAATTTATGCTAACTTGGCTATGAGGGTAGGCTGTTAATGAGGTGAACAGTATGCTTCTATGCTCCAAAGTCCAAACTTTGAGATGCAGTACTCCAGTTTTTGGTGGGTTCTCCTCTCACACTGTTATACATATAACTCTTAAGGTTCATGAATCCCGGATCCTAACTAATAAATCCAGAGCGTATTTTTTACTTTATAGAACAGTTCTCATTGCTTTCGGCTTCATTTTTCAGAAGAAACAAACGGGCCTCTAGTCACTGACTGATCCAAGACAATCATCTAAACTTCATCACTGATAGGAAGAGGAAGATACTCTTATTCCTTCTAAATACCTCACAACAAGATCTTGAAGACAATGCAGCAAAACCGAAACACAAAACCTAGATATTGATCATAAGCAAACATTGTGACTTCAGGGATGCCAGTTACTTCAGATGGTAGGGCCCCACAAATTAACATCCAATGAACCATAAATGAAAGACCAGATATGATAGGCATTATCATATACTCTCTTGGAAATTTTTTCTGGAGAAAAAAAAACTCGAAAGCAATTACTTGACAGAGATAAATGAGAAATTGCTTGGGTATTATATTATATTTTAAATGCAATACCCATCTACAAATTGAAATAACATTTCAAATCTTGAATCTTTACTTCATCCTATCAAGGTCTCCAATCGCATATGATTCAAAAAATTCAAAAGTAAATCTGTATTGATTTAAACTACAAAAGATTTTTTAATAAAAATGTTCAAAATTTGCCAGAGTTAACACATCTTCAGTCAAAGTTGAATCACTTTCTCACTGCTAATTTTCAAGTGTTGAGATTGCAAGATGATGTGGAACTTTTGAACATGCTTCTTTCCTATATCCAAACTACTTCCTTCCCTTGCTAAGCCTCTGCAGGTGGTAATTAATGCTTCCCCAAGAATTTCTCTTTTTGTTAGTCTGTGACAAAGGTAATCAAATATATGCTAAGATAGCTCTACGAAACTCATTGATGTTTTGAACTAACAAAAGAATTACTTAAAAATCTACCTATACTTTTTAGAGAGAGAGAACACAGTATTTACAACAACAAATCAAAGTTACAATACCTGTGCATCCATACAAGCACTCAAAAGTTCCTTTGGCCGAACACACTTCTCATCATTCATCTGGTTAAGAGACAAGCAGTTGAGAAATGATATCATTTCCTTCATGCAAGGTTTGTTGACATTGCCAAATTTTTTTGGGTTTATATACAGTGAACCAGCTTTCCGGCCCATAATTCTATGGTTCAGGCTGCACATATCAAAACAGGGTACTGTTAATCACTCTTTTCAGAAAAATTACAACCACGATGAGACAAACCCAAAGGATTCAAAGGTTTCGAAACGAAGGGGAGGAAAGAATATGACATGCAATGCTACATGTAAGTACATTCTAAAGTTGGTTCAAACAGATTCATCAGACCATCTACAATTCAATGTAAGAAACAAAATGATGCAATGAATTTGGCTATTGTTGCAGTCAACAGTCTATCCTCAAAATTATATAAATATTTACTCCCAACCAAATGTGAAGGGCTATTACCAATCTTAAATTCAACCAAACACTGCTGCCCAGAACTCCTGAGGTAAGGAAACCTCAAAATCAGAGTTAAGGTGTTCGTGGCAATTAAATTTCATAACATAAGCAGATATCTGCTAACTTCATAACATAGTGAACCTTAAAAACGGCTGGCCGAAAAAATAAGGGGCTGCTTTTCCCAGCCTCAATTCAAACCACTCAATCAGGTTGGTCGACCAGGCAACTGGGTACTGGCATTCTACTCCATAAAACTAATACATTAATCATCAAGAAATAAAGACACTACGAAAATCACTAAATTCATCACTCCATGATGGAGCTCTAGACGACCAACGAACGGAGGCCATAATACTCTGAAATCAAATATTAAACTACACCCACAAAATCTGAATCTTAGACCAGTACTCTTACGTGCTAAAATCACTCCCAGATAAAACCATACGTGGACAATTTCAAATTCTCCTAAAGTTTCACGCTGAAGTTTCAAATATTAATCTTTCTACCAATTCATTGCGCTCCAGTTTCACATACAACTCCTCAGCCAACTCTATTAATACAAAACCCTCATAAAACTCAATAGTAATCACGTAACAGTCAACAGTTTATTCGAATAGATCAACCAACCAAACGCATAGAAAACGACATTAAATTAACTAATTTTCATAATTATTAAAATATGAATCAATCGGCTAATTACAATTTCAACCAAAATCAGTTTAAGAACTTCAATTGTACTGCGAAGAACAAAAAAAAAATGAACTTTCTAAAAATAGCTTCAGGGCTTCTGAGTAGAAAAATAGCACAGAAAGTTACCGGATCAGTGAGTTTAACCGTAGAGAGATGGTGAGATAAGGAAGGTTAGGGCTCCCGCTTCTTAGTACAGTTGAAGCATCCCCTAGGTTTTTGCTGTTCGGGAGTTCTCTCTTTACCGGAACTTCGGGTCCTGAACTTTCATGGATGTGGATTGGGCTAAGACCTTTTTGGGCTTCAATGGGCCTTATTGGGCCAGATTCCTACTGAACTATCAAACAACCATGACCATGGAAGCCATAATTATTGATTTGTTCTAGAAAACATTAAAAATTTAAAAATATAAAATAGTACTAATGAAACTATTTTCTTGTGACCCACATTTTTTAATTATTTGGGTTTGACTTAAAAATACTTAAATAGCAAAATTTAAATATTTTTCACAAAAAATTAAAAAATGAAAACATAAAATTCATAACCGAAAGTACCCTTATTTTTTAAGCAATGAAATTTAATTAGTTTCAAAGATCTAGCTAGAGAATGTTTGTTTTCATTTTTATAAAATATTTTTTAGAAATGCACATTCGTTAATATATTTTAAATCTATAAATAACATAACATTTTCAAAATTTACTATTATTCAAAACCAACCACATATCTTTACTTAATTTTAAAAATAAAAACACAAAATTCATGAAAAATAATTATTTTCTTAAAATTAATTTGGATATAAAAAAGGTGTTTAAGCAAGAACTTGGGTTGAAGAGTATACATAAATCTACTTTTGAAAAGTCAAATATTAATAATTTTTTATGCATTCGAACTTYATTAAGGATTATTAATCACGGATTAACAAGGATCACCTAGTCAAATATTAATAATTTTTTATGCATTCGAACTTCATTAAGGATTATTAATCACGGATTAACAAGGATCATGCAANTCAAATATTAATAATTTTTTAAACTTTATGTAAGGATTACAAATCACCAATTGCGATGTTGAATGTTGTATGTAAATTTGTTTGGTCCATGAGCATAATCATTAAAAAGAACAAAAAAAAAAAAAATATTGTAATTTTTGTATTGTCTCTAATATGTCACAAAATTCAATCTCTCAATCATAACATCCAGAATANCTCTCATAAATAAATCTAATTTCTCTTTCAATCAGTGGATTAGATTCTCTCAAAGACATAATGTATGAGACAAAAATGTCTATAAAAAATCTGAAGATCAAGGGGATTTGCAAAAATAATCAAATTCAATGGCGTTGAATTGAAAAATTGACATGTTGACCCATTAACCATTACAGACCTACCGACCAGATAAAGACGATAGACCATATACCCATAACGAACTAGCAGGTTAATAAACTAATATCTATAGATCTACAGACTAACTATTTGATAAAATAAATTAAAATTTTTAAATTTTTCATTGTTTTTCTNATTCAACTCTTTAAATTTAGATATTTTACATAATTACTAAGCATGATAACGGAAACAACAGTGAATCTCGTATAATATTATCCAAACTAGATTTCGTGTACTCCTCAAACAAAATGCTGTAACTTTTGTTTCCATCAAAAAGGCAATCATGCAAGTAAGTGATAGGATTGAGGTTGTCAAACAAGTCCTTGAGCAAGTCTTACTTAACGAGCAGGCTAAAGCTAAATATACCTACCACTTCCAGCTGCCATACTAAACGGGGCATTTTGATTTCTTTGCTTTCTGTTTTCAAAGGTTGGATCAATAGTTCTTACATGTAAGTGTAACCGTCAACAACCGATGTTTGTTTAATCCAATCTTGATGACTTGGCTTTGTCTTCTCCAATAATAGATTTTGTTGTTTACTCTATTGGGATTGGGTAAGAGCTGCTTCAAACTTACGTCTACCTTCTCCTTCCTCTAGCTGGTTATTGTAATGGAGAAGAATTCCAATTTCCTACCTTCACCGAAACTTCCTTGAATATATCACAATAGTAAAATAGAAAATTATATAAGCATTTGATTCCAACACCCTCTAGCAATTTGAATCTCGATCCCGCTCCTCAACTCTTTTGCACTCGAGAGTGGTTGAACTTGAGCAATTTTTTCCACGATAACGAACACGTTAAAAATTGGCCAACCAAATCTGCCCACAGTACAAAACTGGGACCGTTCCCAGCTTTGCATTTTCTATACCAAATATGAGATTGAGATCAGCCCCAAGGATACGGCGTTCTTGTAATGATGGCCTTTCAAAATCATATACGTCGAATCCGAAATTGCAACATTTTGCAGCTGCCGAGTGGTGCGAGAACAAATTTTATTAAACAAAAATGGAACCAACACACAAGTCAGTTGAGAGTTTTAATGAAATGGGGCCAACTACAAATTGGCTCAACACTGGACCACTTGGGAGGGTTTGTCTCACATGGGTTCATGTTCATCGCAAATTAAACCTTCAATAGATTATAGTAATTTTTGGAAAACTTTTTTATCTTTAAGTTCTGCTAACTGAAATTCCATACGTTGGAATAGCACTATCTTTGAATTGAACCGTTCGTAAAGATTCATTCAAATTTGAAAACATTATCAAGAAGTGTAGAAAGGATTGAAACTTGAAGTTGAAGGTGGGGGCAACTTTTGAGGCGAATCGCGTGATAACAACGACATTTCTTGTTGTTTAGGTAAAAGTCGTTCATATACTCTTCACAACTCAGCACTTGCTGCTTACTTTGTCACCTTTTGTTGAATAAGACTTTCTTGAAAAAGTAACATTTAATGGCCCTTTTTTTCCTTTTTTTTAATAAAGTATAAGATATGCTCTTCCCTTCGTGCCCCATTTTTTTTTTTTTTTTGGTGTGTTAAATGTAATAAATGCAACCCAAAGCATCTGAAATTTCTAAAAACAATTGTAAAAAATGACTCAAAATAGGAGAGACCTTTGAAAAATGATCACATTCTTGAAAATTTACATATCATAATGACATTCAACACGTCAAAAAAAGATTTAATTTTGTGCAATTTTTACAAATTTTTATTGTAAGTCGTCTCCGTATAATACAGGTTTAAGTTTGTGTTATGCGTTGTTGGCTTGGAGAGGAGAGACTTTCAATTTCAACCACGCGTATTGACGGATGAGAGGATGAAAATTTCTAACTTTTGTAAAGGGGTTTTCAAAGGTTTCTAATTTCTATTCGGTTTTCAACTGCAGCATCTTTTAACCCAAATTTGTTCATATCTTAATCTTATGCTTTACCAACAGGATTCCCTATTGTATTAGCTGTACAACACTTTGAGTTTCAGCGCGTAATAAGGGCACGCAATGATTTGTTTAAGATATAAATCTAGCATTATCTCTGCCGCATGTAAAGCTGTCTAAACCTTGATCTTGAATATATTGATGATGCAACTTGAAGCCTAATAAACAAAGTTGTTTGTTGGGTATAAATACCACAAAAATCTAGTACGGATACCAGGAATAGAACTGGGAAGGGATTGGAGAGAGTGATTGAAGCACCAATGTTGAAGAAATAATAATTACAATGCCCTTTTGCAATAGAAACGACCAGCAGCCATCAACAGATGAATGACTACTTGTTCAAGTTAGCTGAGGAGACATGGAGATGACCAAAACCAGACTAACCCCACAACACATCACCCCCACTTTAACTAATTTAAACATCTGAACATCATTTAGCAGGATTTGTCGCTTTGCATACCCCGATTGTGGTGATTGCTTAAGATACCTGACCTGGCCTAAACATGTTTAGTTCCTAACTAGCTTAACCTAAATTAACCAAAACAAAGAGGAAAAAAAAACAGCAGATTCCAGAGAACACTTTCGGTTTCAGATTAATACACAAGTATCTTACAAAAGCTAATTTGACAATATGAAAGAATAAACAGAAAACATTTCATGTTAATATGTAAGGAAATCAAGCTAACGCACAGCGGGGGGCTTCTTGTCTAGTGGTCTGTAAGTTGTTGGGGAAGTAGCCAATGGAAGTATCTGAGAATTGCTGGAAGGATAGTGAGGTAATTGGTGACCAACAATGAACTTGAGAAAAGACCCCTCTAGAGTAGCCTCTTCTGGGACCAATGTTGAAGTGTTAAGAGTTTTAACACCAGAATTTTGAACTGAAAACTCTTTGTTAACTACTCTCCTTTTCTCAGCTTCTTCCATCACTAATCTTCTCAACAATTTCTCTTCAGCGTCTCTCAAGAACTTGAAAGTTGGAGGAGGGGAAGATGAAGATCTAGACATGTTCAATTCTGCTTCTGCTGATGATTCAAATAGAGGGTTGAATCCACGGTGGTGATAAGCCTCCAAAGGATTCAATGGAGACTTGAGTGGTGAAGAAGGCAATGGAGTTAAAAACGGAGAGTCAACAGTGACTAAAAGGTCACTCATGCTTTTTGTTCTTGACCCTTTTCTGCTTCTATCACCTCTAGATTTCCCATCATCAGACTCCAAATCCTCCTTTGTTTCCTCCTTGATTGTGAAGAGAAATCTTGGTGGGCCAGCCAGATTGTGCAGTCTCATGAGCTCTGATATCTCGCCTTCTTCTCCCAAAGCTTTCAGCAGCAAATCTTTGCCTGTGCCCAACTCTGGGTCTGGTTCATGCCCATTAGTACTACTAACTGGGTGCTCTCTCACACTATCTTGAGTGTTGTTAGCAAGCAAAGATGAGGGCTTTTTCCAGCAGAAAAGTTGGATTAACTCCTTTGCGTAGTTGCTGTAGTCATATTCAATTTCTTGTCTGTGACTGATCCTCTTCTTCCACCATAACACGTAATAAAGCTCTGCAACAAGAGCCAAGAGCAGGCAACCAAAGACCAGGCTCAAACCAATTCCCAATCCACTGAAAGATGCCATCTTTTGCCTTGAAATTCACATTCCAATAACAAATACTCTTTTAAAACTTGAAAATTGCTCAAGATTCTCTCAGCTTTTTCTAAAAGTACCAAATATCAACAATGAAAAAAAAAAGAGATGAAAACTTTGCAATACAACCCCGAATCCCAGAAAGAAATCACTTGAAAAATCTAACTTTTTTAGGCTAAAACGAAGAACTCAGAAGTACTCCACTATCATAAACCATTACCGAATTACTAGACAAAACAAAGAAGTAGAACTCTCTCACCTGAAACTACTCAAATAACCTTCGTTTTACTGCAATATTTCAAGTCTGTAATTGGTAAAGCATGAGCACCATATATATATATATATATTGCCTTAACCATACGCTATCTTGTGGAAATTCAATACAAGATAAAAAAAAAAAAAAAAAAACCCGCAAAGTCCAAAAAATCAGAAACANTATCTTGTGTAAATTCAATACAAGATAAAAAAAAAAAAAAAAAAACCCGCAAAGTCCAAAAAATCAGAAACCACAACCACAAATAGTGTATAGCCAACGAGAACAAAAACCTCAGAGCAAGTAATACATATTTTGTTTTTTAATTTGGTTTTATACCAAATTGGTGAAAGAGGGGCACTTATACGATTGGGGAATGGGTTAATGACATCTTATGATGTAAAAAGAAAAGGTTAAAAAAATATATTTGTTATGGTTGGAGAGCATCTCACATGGGCTAGCGAAAGGGTCTGTGTTATTTAATCACAAGATACAAATAAACAATAATAAATATTTGAAAAGATTGAAATCTGGAAATTGGAAAGTGAAGTGTGTGGAAATATGGATGATAAATAATGGAAAGTGATTGCATCACCCACGCGGTGCGTCCACGTAGTGTGATTGGGCAGCAGCAGCAGCTGAAGAGGACAAAGCCAAAAGAGCACACCCGTCACCCATGAAGATGTGAGCTGGTTCTTTACTTGATAGAATATGACTCGAAATGTGATCAATCTAATTGTAAAGCTTGTTAGGCAACAAAATGTCAATCAAAGTATGTTGCTGAAACATCTACAAAGGTCCAGTTGAGTGGCGGTGTAATATGAGAACATTTGTTAAGGCTCGTAGATGCTCTTTTTCACCTTTTTTTTCCTTATGTATTAAGCTAGTGCTTGTATCTCTTCTTGGACAGTGTTGCTTTGAGTTGTTTGTTCCGTTTCTCTTGGACCTATTGATCCGAAACCTCCGATACCATTACAAACCTCATTGAAAATTTCATTTTAAATATCACACGGCAAATTTATCGGTCGGATAAAGAATCTGGGTCACAATCTAACACAAATAAATTTTAACACCTAAATTGTAATATATTATTAATTTAAAAATTATAAGTTCGTAGCCTTCCTAAATCCTAGTACATGAACATTATCAAATCACAAACTACCAAAATTGTCATATATTATTAAATCATTAATATAAACTTCCTAAATTATAATATATTCTAAAATCGCAAATTAAAACTTCCTAATTTTAAGATACTATCAAATCACGAATAAATGAATTATAGAAAGGAGACGGTCCTTTGATTGGGCTAAATTTCAGATATTAAGGGCCCACACCAGAAATAGAACAGCTCTAGCAGGCCGTAAATCGTGCGGAAATGAATTGTAGAAATGGCCCGTGTAACAAACAAGTGAGGTCCAGTGGACCCATTTAGGTGATGGATCAATCATCATTCTCACTCACATGTCTAATCCAATCGATAATAATGTCTGATGATTTTCGCTGAGAATCAAATCATATAATGCATCCTTATCCTATTGAATCGTTTCTGATTGAGCAATACGTGCAAAAGTCGTCGGTCAAACTGCTAAACTGCGCTGTCAAAGGAATCATGCGTGGGTGCACAAGTATCCATCTCTGACCTCCTCTCTAAATGGGCTTGTACAGCCCAGTCCCATCGGTAATCCATACAATTTACCCAAACAAAAAGTTNATTAAATAGGTAAAATCTTTATTTTGTTTTTCATTTTTAGCCGTACAATAAATTTGTGCAACCTCTATATTGTATAGATTGAATTATAAAAATTAGTTGCAGATATAGTTTTACTCATTAATATTTACTTGAAAGAATTCTTTAGATGGTTAGGCTGTTAGGGCTGATTAGCTTTGGGATATTTGATAATGTTTGCATAGCTATTAGGTATTTTTGCGGTATGCAATTTACTTTACCACATTATAAGTTAAAAGTTGTTGCACAAAAATGGGAATTGAGTCTTATAATTCTTTTTCAAATTTTCTTTTAGATTTGATCTCTTATATCATTAAAAGAATTACGAAAATAGTCTCAAATTAAGGGAGTCGTTTCATATGCTGAAAATTTCATATTTCATGATCCATGTTTAATAGATCGACAGNACTGATAAGTTTCAAGTATTAAAAATCAAGTAATCGAGATATCTCGAGATGTCAAGAATTAAAGATTGACAAATAAAAATCATGTTAGTTTATTAATTAAACTGTCTTGGATCATCATATTTAAGTTTTTAGTGCAAGGTATATTTTTCAAATGGTGCCTATAATTTGGTTCTTTTTTATCATTTTTTTTTTTTTTCAAACAACATTTTTTTGTTTATTCTTTCCTAATCGGTTAGTATTTCTTCTTAACAATATCACAATTTGATTAGAGATTAAGAGCGTATTTGTCTCTGCTTATCTACTTGTCAAAAGACTTTTTTTAATACTAAAATCTCTTTAAATTTTATTTTCTTTGTGTTGATTGGTTGCCACCTAAAAACTCTATTAAAAA
>JANLJB010001156.1:0-30023 GCA_026212285.1 Bursera cuneata | reverse complement strand
ATCCTTTAAAAAAAAAAAAAAAAAAAAAAATCATTTTTCCTACATATATAAGATTTTATATAAAATTTTTAGATTTAAATTAGTTTTTTGTTTTTTTATGATGGATAAAATAAATATTTTGAGTAAATTTCATTTACTTTATTTAAGTTCTAGTCTAAATTCTAATTTCAAGAAAACCATCTTACTTTAAATTTTAAATTGAACCTTCCTTGCTTGATAGACTTCTGATAAAGTTATTTTTAGAAGAGATGTTGACATATTTTCAAGAAGTTTCTACGACGATTTTGGGAACTTTAGAGGAGGTTTTATCTTTTTTTTTTTTTTTTTTTAAACTAACTTATTAANTTAGAGGATGTTTTATCTTTTTTTTTTTTTTTTTTTAAACTAACGTATTAAAATTAAGCCAGACATTAAGAAAAGTCAATAAAACTTGGTACAAATACTAGAAGAAATATGAAAAATAACCAAATTTGAGGGTTTTTTTGTTCTTTTAGGTCTAACTAAATTCAATTGCGAGAGACACAAATATCCTTCCAGTAAATTGGTTAAACATGCTATTAGACAACATTAACTTATTGAGCAACTCCTCGACAATTAGATATGATCGATAAGTAATTGCTTGTTAGCTCAATAAATCTATCGATAGAGCTAGTCAACTTAATGGATCTAATAAGCTATACTTCTTAACCCAATAACTTCATTTTTAATACGGTCTAACTACTTATCTAGAAGGATAATTTTGTATTCTGTAATTCAATTTAATTAAACAATTAAAAATAAGAATTTTGCTAAAAAAAATTAAATAAAGAACCTTCAGCTTGGCTATTAAAGTAATCGACACCAAATATTGATTTTTACAAGCAAAAAAGGGAAAATCATTATTTTTTTAATGTATAGCATTCCCCAGCAGAATACATGATAAACTACTTTAACTTGACTAAACATCAATTCTTACTAAATAAGGTTAGCTACCTTAATTTTCTTTCTGTTTATTTATATTAAAAAAATCCTTATATGAAATTCTATGAAATTAATGACTCTTTTAATTACTTTTATTCATGTTTTATAAAGTCGTCTTCTTGTCTTTTTCGTCATTGGGTATGTAAAAGATCATTTAACTCCTCTGAGTTTTGAAGAAGCTTTAATTACACCTCTGATATTTTAAAAATATTGAAAACTACTCCTTTTTTTATTTTTGTTAATCAAATGACTAATAATTTATTTGCCCCTTATTTAGTTGGAAAAAAAAAGTGTTTTGTTTGTTATTTGGAAGGTTATTTAGTGAAATTTCACAACTTTAAATTTTAGTAGACAAATGAGGGGCCTAATCTAATCCTTATATATAATAGTAGGGGTGATGATTTTTGGAAAACTTCAATTGGAGATAAATATACTTAGCAGAATTATAAATTAAACAGAAAAGAAAAATTATTAATAATTGCTATCCAATTATAGATTCTCACTATTAATGTCATCAATAAATCAAATATAGGTGTAAAAGTATACAAAAAAAAAACTAGAGAAATATACCCATAAACACGCTATTAGACAATATTAACTTATCGAGCAACTCCGCGACAACTAGATATGACCAATGAGTAATTGCTTGTTAGCTCAACAAATAGTAACCCCAAGGGTGTAGCCTAGTGGAGGTCTTGAATTTGGAGATGTGCTCCCTCCCAAATCCAAGGTTCGAATCCTCTTTATGTACATCATTGAGGTTATACCCATTGTTATAAAAACTAGTTAATTCCCGGTAGATGAATATATAAATTATTTTTATTTTTACTTTCTTATCGAACTTCATTATTCATTTGATAATAACGTTCATTATGTAACATATAGATTAAACTAATACATTTTATTTTCAAATTACATATAAAGTTCGATTTGAGTGATGTGTGATTATATTCATACTTGAATATTTTCTTTTAAAAAGTTTCGTACACTGAAATAAAAATCAAAAGCAAAGGTAAGCGTTCTCATGGACTCATTTGTATTTAATATTTAATAATTAACCATCCCATTATCATTCAGCACTCACTTCCCCTCTGCCTCTTCTTGGGCTCTGCAACTGGCTCAACATCCTCAGCAGCGTCTGCACCACCACCACCTTGGCCAGCTTTAGGCTACAATATTCAGTTCAACATCCTCGGGTGGCCACGAACATGGCTGGAGCTGAGCCATCAACTAGCCAAGATTTGAAAGGTTCAGCTGCCGCTGAGGATGTTGAGGCAGCAGCAACAGAGCAATTCTACTAAATAAGGTTAGCTAAATTAATTATTTTTCTTAATTTAGATTAAACAATCCTTATGTGAAGTTCTTTTTAAATTTTTACTAGTTTTTGTTCATGAATTATGAATTATTAATATTAAGCCCATACCTAAGAGTTAAGCTTTTGGGTTAAATGGTTACTTATCAATAGGATTATAAAACCATACATATAGAAGAGGTTCTCAGACCATTTCCACCTCTTATTCAAGGCTTCAATCTCTACTATATCAATCCTAATGAATAGGTGAAGGTTAATTCTTTTATCATTACTTTTACAAACATATAGTTTTTCCATTGGTAAATAAACGAGTTGTTTTAATTTTTAATTTCTTATTGAACTTTATTATTCATTTTTTAATTATGTTCATTAGTGTAACATATCTATTAAACTAATATATGTTATTTTCATATTATATATAAATATGAGTGTTATATCATTATTTTCTTTCTAACCAACCAATTTTTATAAATCAGTTTCATGAAAACTTATTCCATCTTTAAAATTATTCTAACATATTTAATAGTTTACCTTTTTGAATAATTCTTGTTAAAGGCAATGTATTATATATGTATAGAAATGTATTGTTAAGAGTATGGCTCATATGTTATACAACTGTGGAAGGTGGCTAGTTGTTGAAGCGTTACTCCAATAACTAGCCTTTTAGCTTAACACGGTTGAGCCATGGGGAAATATATAGGTTGAGGGTGCGGGGGCGAAACCCCCGCTATATGGTAAGAGTATTTTAGATATTTTGAGAACTAGGGTTTGTTATATATTCCTATTGATGTAACCCTAATTTCATATAGTGAATACTTTTACCGTCATAGTAGACGTAGGCTCATAACCGAACCACTATAATTCCTCGTGTGTTTTCTTTTCCTTTTCTCATTTAATTCTATTTATTGAACAACATATATAATAAATCGTTAGTTATATAACTACAGACCCTAAAATCTAACATATATTACAACTTAGATCTTTAAAAATAATTCAAGAAACTTTTATAAAACATGAAATGATATATATTTTGTATTTACAAAGGTAATAGTGACAATTTTTTTTAATCGACCTAATAATAGTATCATAAAGTCAAACGCAGGTGATCTTTTTCAGCCATTTTTTTATATAATTATTAATTTATTGTATCATTGAAGAATAAATTTAATGTAACAGAGGCACTTCAAAGTCTGGATCACTTCAGAGGAACATGCGCTACATAACACACCTGATGAGGAGAAAGATCCAAGACCTGGAAGAGGAGGCTGCCCAGTTAACTCAAACATTGAAAATGATCTTGGTATATTAATTAACTAATTAATTAAACGTTTCCAATATTCTATTTATCGATCAGTTTATTCATTATTTCTAGAAGGTAAACTCTACTAACCTCCCCGAAATTTGCTGAAACCATTATATAGTCACCTATGGTTTTTATCTTCACTACCGTTGTAGAATGTATTTATGGCACGAAAGAGTTGTGGGTTGTGAGATTTGCAAAACTATAGCCAGGTAGCCGTGGGAGATTTTGGTAAACGTTTGAAGAAGTTTAGTGAGAGTTACCCTTTAATAAATCACTCGTATGTTTGTTTTCTTGACAACCGAGATATTCTTGGTCTTATTGTGCATGTATGGCAAATGCACAAGTGCATGTTGCAAATGTACAAGTGCATGTTGCAAATGCTGCGTCAATTTGTCTTGAAGGTAATGCCATTGTTGATGCTTTGGGCCAAACAAGGTTTTCTTGTTGCAACCTACCACCTTGGTGGGACGTCGCTCCTACTTGTCTTTGTAAGGATCTTTAGCTTGATGCTTGGAAGCTTCATTTTCAGATTTAGTGGATAGGTGTTTTACATTCTTTTATAATTTTAATAAATTTTCTTATAGGGTCAAGGTTTGTGAACACCTCAAAAAGAAAATCTATTGTTGGAGTTTTTGAAATTATGCTTTTAAGTACAAGTTTTTTTGTGTATTTAAATTAAACAGGCTGATGTGAGTGCAAACATGGCAAGAAACTATATGTGAGTGCAAACATGGCAAGAAACTATCATATGAGGCTTTTTCAGCTGCACGTGGAGCAACAGATTCAGCTTCAGGATGGTGAGAATCCCCTAATTATACTAATTAAATTACTTTTAGGAGATTTACTTAATTACTCAATGATACATAATTTTTATCTAAAAATTTACCGATGCCACGATATCTTATTTATTTATTACATTTTATTTAACATTTCATATGACAAGTATGATGTTATGTATATTGCAATTGTTGGGATAATGGCAGCTCTCAATTTTTTTTCGCTGGAGGAGGATATCAGGCAGCTGAGGGAGGTGACTCGCCAAGAAGCATCAGTACAAGCAGAAGCAGAAGCACAACCTTGGAAGGCCTTGAACATTTGTGGGGCTAAGCCTTCAAGCACCCAAGGTCGCAGTGGTGGAGCTACTGCTGAGGATGTTGAGGCGGAAGCAGCAGTGTCCAAGGACACAGAAGGATGAAATGATGATAGGATGGCCAGCTATTAGACATAAATAAAAATAAGACTATTCATATGAAAATAAGAATAAGGCCATGAAGAAACTTATCTTTACTTTTTGAATTTTATCTCAGTATGTGAACTTATAAAAAGCAGATATTCAAGTATGATTATCTCCTAACAGTATGATGAATTAGCAAGATTTTATCTGCTTATTGTGAATGGAAACTTGTTTTTATATCATGGGGTCGAAGAATGCATCTCTTAGAATATCACTTAAGAGATATAAATTTACGGGTTAAATTCATAGTGTATAGGCTCATATTTTGCCTTAATGTCAAGCAGAGAAGAGTAATTGAAAAATAAATTTTGACACCCCTTGGATTCTGTCAAATAAATAAAGGACCTCGTTCAAGTAGTGACTATCTGCTAAAAGCATAAATTAGTAAGAGTTTATCTGCTTCTTATAAGTGAAAACTTGTTTCTATTTCATGTGGTTAAAGAATGCATCACTTAGAATATCTCTTGCTTAATATTCTGATAAGTTCGTTTCATTGAGTACCATCATGTTTTCTTTTGATATGAAGTAGAAAATAAGTTTTTAATCATTTTCAATTTCCTCCTTTTAACTTTAACTTTTTTGAAAGTCTTGTAATCACTCTTATTATAGATTTTGTTAAACAACTTACTAATGGAGGAAGGATAAAATTGTAAGAGAAATGAC
The DNA here is from genome assembly GCA_026212285.1 of Bursera cuneata. NCBI lineage: Eukaryota > Viridiplantae > Streptophyta > Magnoliopsida > Sapindales > Burseraceae > Bursera > Bursera cuneata. The sequence continues at coordinate 24,551 of JANLJB010001156.1, read as the reverse complement.
TCGACATCCCTATTAACAAATTCCTTCGAATTATTTCCATCTCTCGGTTGACGAATGGCTTGATAGAATCTACTAATAAAAATGTTTTTTATAACTGTTTAAAAATATTACAAAAAATGAGATAAATAAAACTTAATAGAATTATAAATTTAACTAAAAAAAGAAAAAAATTATTAAAAATTGCAATCTAACTGTAGATCTCACTATTACATGCCAAATGTCATTTTAAAGTAGAGGAATCATTGTCTTACACCCAAATATTAGGCATGAAGGGAAAACTCTCTCATAAGTGGACCCAAAAGTAAATCAGATAAGAGTTATAAAAACAAGAGAAACATTAAAAATGGGCTCTCAGCCATTTCAACCACTTGTTTAGGGTTTCAATCTCTTGTATTAACAATCATAATGAGCAGGAGGAGGTTAGTTCTTCTATCACTAATTCTAAAGCATATGGTTGTTCTATTAATAAACAAGCGAATTATTATTTCAAGTTTTACTTTCTAATTGGACTTTATCATTCATTTTATAATAATGTTCATTAGAGTAACATATATATTAAGTTAATACTTGTTATTTTCATATTATACATAAACTCCGATTTGATTGATATATTGTTATATTCTTTTTTAATCGACTAATTTGTATAAATTCATTTCATAGAAACCTATTTCTTCATTTTTTTTTTTTTTTGGAATAACTCTTGTTAATGTAAAGTATACCGTTAATGATATAAAGACCCTAAAATCTACCATATATTGCATTTTAATAGATCTTGAAATATATTTAAAGAAATTTTTACAAAGTATGAAATGATATATTTTGTGTACATAAAGGATAGGAGGTTCATTGTGTTTTTAATCCAACAAATAATGGTAGCCTAAGCACAATTTATTATCACAAGTCAAACCCAGGTGATATTTCTCAACCATTTGGTTTAGAAAATATTGAATTTTGTAACATATAAAGATAAAAAATCTACACCAATTTAAAAAAATTGGGTTATTTTTTAAAACCCCTAAGATTATTATGCATCCCACAAGAGTCCAACAAATTTCGAGACTCGCTAATTAAAGACCGTTCTATATTTAATTTTAGGTCAGCAATCATAATATCAAGTTTTTCCTTGTGTACATTTGTTATTAATTTAAATAGAACTCCTATTAACTCTTCATAAAATAGTTATTGTTATATGTAGGAATTAAGGTGCAGATTTTATATATATGGGGTCGTGAAGTGAAATTTTATTTTATGTACTTAGTAATTTTTTGTCTGATTTAAAATAAATTGTCTGTAACAGGGCCACTTCAACAGCTTCAATGTCTGGATCATTTCAGAGGAATGTAGGCTACATGACACATTTGAGGAGAAAGATCCTAGACCTGCAAGAGGAGGCTGCTGAGTTATCTCAAAGATTGACCATGCTCTTGGTATATTAATTAATCTCCCTTACCATCATAAGAAAGAAGAATAATTCTATACTTGTTACCTAATTTTATGACCAACTTTCTACAATATGAGTTTGCAAAATCTTATTAGATGGATAATTAACATGTCTTTTAATTTAATTTTTTATGAATTTTTTATTTCTTACTTCCCCAGTGAATTTTTGACGATTCAAATTATAAGAAATTCGTCATAAAAATTGATGGTAGATGTAGTATTAGACTTATCGAAATACTTACATAAGGAGAGAGTTGTGGGTTGTGATATTTGCAAAACCACAAGTGCCTTACTTGTCTTTAATTTTAAGGATCTTTAGCTTGATGTTTGAGAACTTTCAGATGTGTAGTGGATTTTTAAAAAGAAAAGAAAATTTCTCACATGCATAAATGCATTTTTAAAGAAAAAATTTGGCACGAGGTAACATTCACCGTTGGAGCTTTTGCAACTAGGTTTTAAGTAAAGTGTTTTTGTGTATGTAAAACAGGCTGATGTGGATGAGAACATGGCTAGAAACAATGATCTGAGGATTTTTCAGCTGCAGGTGGAGCAACAGGTTCAGCTTCAGGAAGGCGAGAATTTCTTCCTGATCATTTTTCATCGTGTACTTTAGATGTATATATCATGTATAATAATACTATATAAAATCTCATCAATATTAATATTTGTCCGAATGAGAAATTTATTGTTTAAAATTAAGTTACAATTGCTCCAATGTTCTTATTATAGCAGTTTAACGTTCTTTGTATTGTAATTGTATGCATTTTTTGGATAATGACAGCTCTCAATTTTTCACTAGAGGAAGAGATCAGGCAACTCAGGGAGCTACTTGAACAAGAAGCACCAGCACAAGCGGAAGCACGGCCTCAGGAGGGACCTGGTGGTCGTGCAGCCACTACCGAAGATTATAAGGCAGCAGCAGAAGAGGCTAAGGAGGCAGAAGGGAAGTCAGTGATGATGAAGGATGATGGGATGGCCAACTATTAGGAAAAAAAATAGGAATAAGGCCATGTATTTATCTTTGCTTTTGAAATTTTATTTCATATCAGTCTGTCAACTTTTGAAAGCAGATATTCGAGTCTGATGATTTGCTAAAAGTATGAAACTTCTAGATGCATAAATAATTTTAATTGATAAATAATTTGACAAAATTCCTGAATAAGGATATTTTTATGATTATTAAAAAATTTAAAGAGAATCTTGATGATATTTTAGACTTACTTTATAATTTCTATCAATATGCTAAATTAAGCCATGCTGTTGCTCCATCTTTACTATATTTATTCCACCAATTAATGGTTCCTTTAAGAATAGTTTTTGTGCCGTTAAATATGTCATTTAGATAGTAAAAGATTTTTTATATTTGATTTTGTTTATAAAATACATTAAATGTTTTTATAGATAAAAAACGCATTTGGAATTCTATTTTTATGGAGAAATTTTTTTACAAGTAATTTTACTCTAAATCATTTTTTTTTATAAGAAAATATTGTAAATATAATCAGGAAAGTCTTAACTTGTTTACACATAATAAATTCTCAAAACTTGTTCATTTTTATTTATTTTATATTAAAAATTATATTTTTATTATTAAAATTATGAAAAATATAATAAAATAATTAATTTAATACAATTTTCAAGATAAATTAATAATTAAAATAATTAAAAATAAACAAATTTTTAAAGACAAACGTTAACCCGTGCATTTAAAAACACTTAACGAAAGTATTTACAGTTCCAAACACACTAAAAATTATGAATTATGGACAGAAAACGCAGTATAGACCATATGACGAAAAATAAAAAGAAAAATTAAGAAAAAAAATCAAATAATACTTGATAGTTAATGTCATATATTAAATATTTCAATTAATAGAAGAAGAAAAAAAAAATCGAACCGACCCCCAGCAATTAAATTTCTCAGGGATGACACGATTTCCACCTCCATATATTTACCCAGATAAAAATTAATGGATTCAATTTCTAGACTCGAAAATGGAAAAAATCTAAGAGGTAATCCAGCTTGAAGCTTATCAGAGAGACGACAAAACAGGTATGTTGGAACAATTCAGCAGTAAATTCAATCAGAAAGCAAAATTACACAACCTTTAATAAGAATCAAAATTCATGAAATCTTATGAAGCTCTTCCCTTCAAAATGTTTCTAACATTCAATTCCTTATGGAGTCGTCATGCTCGAGAAGAGTAATTGATCACTAAGAGATTTACAACACATGAATCAATCTACAATCCGGTCTATTCAGCCATATCTTGAACTCAATTGATATTTTCCTGAGTTAATTAGCACAAATATCGAAAATGAGACATGTGAGCAAACCTATCATCTTCTTCTTACAGCGGAACTTGACCCACGCTGGACCGTGCCTGCTGCTTGCTGTGGTTGGCCACCAGCAGCCTGTTCCTCAGGCATATTCATAGCTTGTGTCACGGCGTTCATGACTATTAGTCCAAGAGGAATCAGGTACATCCACTGAAATAGAGATGAAATGAGAACGAGAATTCCATGTGTTCAGAATTTCATTTCTTCTGGGGAGGGAGGTGTTTGAGAAATTAACTAACAAATACCGTGATGTAAAAATTATTTTATGATACTAGTATCTTAGCTATAAATACTCATAATATAGTTTAATAAATTCAAGTCAGATATTAGACCGAACAGAAACAGAAATGACAAATTTTTATGCTAAACCAACCAATTTTGCAAAGATTCCAAACCAACGACATGTTTGTCCATATAATCAGTTCTCTTGCACAGTCCTAAGATGAGGTGGGTGTTTGAAGAAAAGTCTTTTAATACTCACATATTTAGCCCAGAAGGACCTTTCAGGCGGTGGAATAATTTCACCCTCTCCATTCTCCCCATCAAGGATATCTTCAGCAAATATCGGAGCTCTGCAAGAGATGGAAGTACAACATACTGAAGTAACATTCAAAAAAAAAAATCCCAAAACAAAAATCACTTCCCCAGCCAATGATGAAGAAAATTGCAGCATGATATAGGTCAATGATGAAGAAAATTGCGGTTCCATCACTTCTCCAGCCATCCATCAATTGATGGCCAACACTTAAACAGCTCTAACAGATGCAAGCACGCACAAAGATTCACATAGAGAGATACATAAACACATTCAAAAATATACATGCACAAATGCATAAATTACTGAAAATGCATGAATTTAAATTATTTTATATCAACAATGTCAATCAACATGCTTTGCTGGAGCCAACTGATGTTAGAGAAATAAGCTTTTGTGGTTCTTTTGACAATTTGATGAATCACGCAATGCCATAAACTAAAGCTATGATTTGGAGAGAAAAAGCAGTGGGGATATAATACCTCGGTGCCAGCTCAGTGTTCTTGAGGACTGTGTGTGAGTTAAAAGACCACTTTGCAGGCTGAAATATAGACAATAAAATGCACGTAAGGAGTGAACTCATGATACAGAAAGTCTACACATTAAATGAAATTTTCAGTCGGAAAACATGTAATTTTGGAAGTAATTTATTTTAAGATTAATCAGATATGGTCTATTTGCTGTTCCTAATTGGTAACGGACAACATTCATAAGACCTGTTAGGAAATATGGCCTCTAATTGTACAAGACTACAGGAACTCAACTGTATATTCAGAAGGGCTCTCTCTCATCCTTTCTTTGTTTTACATTGGAAATCAACATTCTTTTAACTCCCTACTTGAAAATCTTAACTAGAAAGCCTTCAAACTTGTGGCTTATGTTGCAACTTTTAAACTTGTGAGAACCACCGGGATGGTGGAGAAAAAAGTTTACTTATGAAGACCAATGAGTTAAGTGTTTTGGACAGAGGTATCAAGCATGAAGCAACGTATATGGTCGGTGTGCCAGTCTACCAAAGTCTTTCTATCAAGGACATTTGATTCGCAATGATTATCTCTTATTAATAAATTCCGGTTTTTTCAAAATTTGTGGGGCATTCCACATATCTGGTGTCTTGTGCTACCTTAAACAAAATGAGTTGGTTGATAATTCTATATATGTTCTCGTGCTAGTTAGACTAACTACTGTGATAAGTATCATAATCTATTATTAGTGTGATTGATAACACTTTTGTAGGCAGGTTCCAATAGATTAAAAAGTTTAAATTACAATAATTCCTGAGCAAACCTATTCAAACAAACCCCTTTAGGTCTAAGTTGTCTGTAACTGGCTTTTCCATATCTCAGTAAGTAAAAATACAGTTGCAAATCAAGTAAGAATCATAAATTAGTTCATAAATTAGTCGGAGAAAATCACAACTAAATAATAGGAAATTTATGCATTTAATTCTGTATCATTCATTTGGAAACAAGATAGGTCCTTGCTTACAAGTTTCAATTGCCGAGGATATGAGCAAACCCCAAGGGCACCATAGTTGACAGCCAAGATATTAACACCTTCCTGAAAATATAAAAATAAATAAATAGAGATTTAAAAAGAGGACATGTGTAAAGTAACAGAATCTAAAATATCATTCCAAAAAGTAGCAACAATTTAAAAGTCACGACTGTAGGAAAAATCCTATAGTGGAGTTCATATCAACAAACCTATTTATTGGAAACTATATTGTTTTAAAAAAATAGAAAAATGATTCTGTATTTATTATGCAAATTTTCCTTCAAAAAGGGGGAAAGAGAAAAAAGAAATAACACAACTCATTTAAAATTTCATAAAAAAGATAGGTAGAAAAAAAATTTCTTATTATAATTTCGTACACAAGTATGAACAAAAAGTTCATCCTACAATATAATAAGCAAATCTAATATAAAATATTTGACAGTCCATTTAACAAGGGAAGAAAAACCAATATCATAATGTCTCTTATCATAATTGATATAAAGTCCTTTTTGGATATTTAAGCAAATATCTAAGTCTTTCATGTAATAAGTTCTCTTCATTCATGGCCCACAAACATCATAGTTTCAGAAAATCTAAGCACCTACAAGAATCCTCCTTACGTGAATATCAATCAGGGTAATATAAAATATATATATATATATATATATATTAATAAGATCACCAGAGAGCAACAAGGAAAGCAACTCATGTAGAATTGAAGTTTGCCAAAGTAAGCACCATACTTTCCAAGGGAAAATAATAGAACATAGACATGAAAAGTGTTATATATATCTAGTAAAATGACAGGTTCACCATTACCATGTGTATAACAAAATGCTCATCCAAACCCTCCCGTGGAAGACATCTCTGGAATTATACAAAAGAAAGTTAGTGCTGCATGGACTCGGAGAAGAAACAAAATATAAAGATTTTTCAATTATTTTACTTCCTGGGGCGCGGGTTGGAAGAAGAGAGAAGAAATAGCAAAGCCACCAGAAAAATGAAGGAGAATAAACATAAATTTAAAATGATATTAATAGTACAAAAACTAGTATTTCCTGCATTGCAAAATGATATAAGAATTTCACTTTCATGATCAAGAGATATTTTAAAGATTAAACCACATATCACATCTCGGACAGTTGGCCTTTTTACATATTTTAAAGATTAAACTAAGCAAAATAAAAAGAATGGGATAAATAAAGCATGGAAAAGATACTGCTATCAAAGAACTATTATGGCTTTGTTGGAGCTTTGGCATGGAAGATTTAGAGACAAGAAGGAACATCTGCTTGGATACAGCTTAGCTTCAAATTACCACCAGCAAACATTTGGACAAAATAAACTGATTCAAATATTTTTCTCACTTCATATATGAATTCCAAAATCACACAGATATATAAATTCATCCTGCATTGAAAATATGTAACATACAACTTGTGACTTGTGGAAACGGTGACCTGGGACCCACTTTTTGTAGAAAGACCAAATTTAGAGAATAACTGTTCAGAAGATGCGAGTGCCCAGAGCACAAAGAAACAACCTATTTACAAATTATCTCGTAAACTAATGCGAGAATATAAAAGAAATTGAATAACATACATAACTGACTAGCAAATAAAAACATTTGAATTGTAACAATAAAATGACAGGTCAACGTACTGCTTTGGTTGATGAAACAATGTAATCCCTACCAGGAGGGCTCAAAGCATTGGATGGCAATCTTATCCTATAGAAGTCATCATCTTGCAGTAGTTTCTACATAAACAGCACAAACACATTACAGTGTTACAGAATGCCCAACTGTCAAGATGCGAAGAAAGAAAAACAAGACTTTGGATAATGATAGATTACTTCAAATTTCTCCTTCTCCACTCCCGAAAATGCATTTCTTGAAAACCGCAGCTTTGTCAGTGTCTGCTAGAAAAGAATTTCCACATCACTCAGAAGCTGATCCACTTTATTCACGCAATAAGCAAAACTTAAGACCAATGAAAGTCAACAATTTAAAATAAAATTTGGGTCTTACAGATGCTCATATCATAGAAGACCAATTAAATAAAAACTAGTTACTTCAAATTGTATGACAACAATCAAACAGATAAGAAACAGAAAACAACAATCACCAAAATTTCATCATTTGCCACACCTACGATGTCCCCATTGTCACCCTTTGCCTGCCTTCTCTCCGTATGAGACTCCGCCCACACCGAATTCTTACACTCTTGTTGGAAACAAGAACTCTATGGCTTTTGCAAGAAAGTTGACTCTGACCGATTGAACCTTAAACGCTCAAGGTTTACATGAAACCGCTCTTACAAGACCTGATCTACTTGTTTTGACCTCTCACTCCATCCTTCTCCGATACCCTAATCACTAACTATTCTTTTTTGTTAAAGCTTCCAACTTTATGACCAAAAATTGATTCTTTCCATTGAATTCAAACCAGAAAGCACTATTGTATCGGCCCAGTACACGTTACTGGGTAAATTACAGTAACATTTTCAGCAATAAAATTGTGTTACAATACCTAATTCAATCACTAGTTTTAAATGGCATGTTTCGAAGTATTACGTCAATGTTTACTACAACTGATCCTAGCAACCGGAACATGATTCTACGTCCCAGTAACAGTGCCGATATTTACTTCCCGGTAACGCAGCAATTTTCATAAGTTTTAGACTGAGCAAGAATAATGAAGCCAACGACAAACCTGACCGCCCTGGCTGGAAGTCTTAAGGCGAGCGGAGAAGGTGCCAGCTGGAACGAAATCGGAGTCACCGAAAGCGTGTTCAAGGGAGAACTGGATCTTTGAGTCGGAATCGGAGTCGGAGAACCTCTTCCGGGTGGAGGTGGTGGATCGGGTGGTGGCGGGTTCACGGGGCTTGACCTGAGGCTGGGCGCCACCTTCGATGCCGAACTCGTCGTCGTCTACGAGAAGCTCATCGGATTCGAAAGCGAAAGAAGAAGCAGAAAGCAACAAAAGAGTGAAGACGAAAGCAAAGAGAGGAAAGAGCTTCTTCATTGTTTCTGTCTTTTAAGTTTAAGTGGATGTGCTTGTTTAGGCTTAGGCTTATGAAGTCCCCTTACTGTTCAAGTACCTTCACCTTGTTTGGTTCTCGAGGAGGGTTTTTTTTTTTCTATTTTTTCTTTCTTTTTTTAATCTATGAATAATATTAGATAGAAAACTAAGTTTTCCTACATATATGAGACTACTTGATATCAAATTATTATTACAATCTCTTTTATTTATTATAAATTTTTATGATCCTTTGATCACATTAGATTGTACAAGAATAATTTGTATGGCTAAGTTGTATGAGTAGCATTCTTTTTACCTAGTGATAAAAGATCAAAAGATAAAATTGATAAGACAACTCTTTCAAATTTCTTTTATGAAATTCATAGTGAAATGTTTAACCAAACAAATTTAAGATGCTTGAAAACCAACCCTATTTGGGATGTTAATGTTAGCACAAAGCTAGGATGTTAAAGTTCGAGTCGAAACCCTAAATTGGTATTTTTTCTATAATACTTTATATTGAGTAATACTTTATATTAATTTTATTAATTTTAATTTTTTTCATTTTTCTTATCAAATGCATATTTTCTATCATTTCTTCTCCTTAAAAAAAAAAAAAAAGGTGTAACGGTCCATAAACATCCAATCTAACTATGAGTGTCTAAGGTCTAACCATGAGCATCTCAAACCCTAAGCGACGTATAGCGTCTCAAACCTAGGACTTAATTTGGAGCATCCAAACCCTTCTTCAACATTTTGAACCACAAATCTTAAACATTAATCTTTTATATAATATTTTATGAATATTTTTATTGTACATAAATACAATGCATTGTTAACACTAAACAAAATAAACTCTTCCTATGGTATTATTATTTATGGCAGTTTATAATAAAATATATAAACCACAATACACTGCAACATGCCACACACAGAAGGAGTTTATTATAAATTTCTGAAGACATAGGGTGTTTTGATAATTTTAAAATTTGGCAAATGTTAGGGGCGCTAAAAATTATCCTAAAGGGCAAACAAACACACTCTAATTGCAAATATACGAAAAACCAAGGGCATATAAGTAAACCTGAAAAACTAAGAGTAATCTAATCTAATCACGCGCATCTCACACACTCAGTCTCAGAACTCTCGTATAGCAAACCCTAGGTGGCCAGTCTCCGGCGATTTCCCGCGCTCGCTCTGACGCTCACAGCCACGTGAGACAACGAGAAGGTAAAGATGGACGCGATGAGGAAGCAACTCGACGTCCTGATGGGAGCCAACAGAAACGGCGACGTCCGAGAGGTGAATCGCAAGTACTACGATCGCGATGTTTGCCGTCTCTTCTTGGCCGGACTCTGCCCTCACGAGCTATTCCAATTAACCGTAAATTTTATTTTATTTTCTTCGATAACTCAAATTAGGGTTTTAGTCGCTGGTGATCTAATGAACGATTTGGTTTTGTTGTTTTTCTAACAGAAAATGGATATGGGGCCATGCCCGAAAGTTCATTCTTTGCAGTTGAGAAAAGAGTATCCTTTTTGTTAGTCGTACGGCATGGAATAGAATAGCTGCGGTACTGGGATGCAAGTCCCGGTAACGTTGCCGGGATTAACGTGTTTTAATATACAATGAGCAATGTTATACGTGTAACAATCAATGTCTGATTGGCATTGATGAATTGTAAAATTACATTATTATAGGACATAGACTATGTTATTGTTTTTCTGTTAATGGATCGGTAACATTACCTTAGCATGAGTGCTTGACCCATGTTTACTTATATTGCCGATTTCTTTGCGGGGTTTCTGAGCCATCATTAGTGAATTGGTGGATATCCATTCTTGTTGATAGACATGTTATGTTTTGAACTTGGTAATACAATTGCTAGTTCATTTTTTGATGTACATGGCATATTTAACTTTAAAGTGATTTAGCGCTGGAGATTTATTTAGGAACGAAGTTAAAGGTGTCTTTTGCCCTTTACTTAGATGAATAAACATGTTGAACTGTTCTATTAACTTTTGAATTTGTGGAGTACTAAGGTTTATGTTTTAATTTTTGACAAGCCTTGAGGCACGCACCCTCTCTTTATCCTTCTGCGGTTTTAGCATGTCCTAAAGAGCTTACTGCAGAAAAAAACCTGTTCTTATAAAAGTTAAGAAGTGGTTGTTCATTTTAGTACTTGGAGCCTGTACAAAATGAGGCATTATCAGGTGACGTGCTAGTTTTGTGGAAATAAGTTCGATGGTGCCTTAACTCTTTCCAGATATGAAGAAGCCAAGGCGAAAGGTGTTGATAATTATGACAGAGAATTAGAAGATGCTATTGACAGACTCATTGTTGAGTGTGATAGGAAAATTGGTAGAGCTCTTAAACGTCTTGAGGATGATGATGCAAAGGCTGCTATTGCTATATCAGTCTCAGACGTGACTCAGGTAATGGTTGATCCTTTTAATCATCTATTTAGTTTTTACTTGGTAACTGTTTTCTGTTCATAAATTATATTTTCTTTGCCGATATTGTAGACACCAGAGGTACTTGAGTTGTCAAAGCAGATCAAGGAGAAGTTGAAAGAAGCTGATCAACACGGTAACATATATTGCTTTCTCTCATCATATGGGGATATTACCTTATATATATATACACACACACATGTACACATACATACACATACATACACATACACATATATACATATACACATATATACATATATACATATATGTATATATGTATATATGTATACATATATGTATATATGTATATATGTGTGTGTGTGTGTGTGTGTGTGTGTGTGTGTGTGTGTGTGTGTATGTATATATATTCTCTGCTCTAAGTGGCTGAGATGATTACATTAAATTTGTAGATTTTGAAGGCAAAACAGATCTTAAGATTCGAGCTCTGGAAATAGTAGAAGAACTCAGAACCAAAAGAGCTGACAAACAGGTATAATAGGTTCTTGAGAGTGTAGGTATTGTATTTAATGCACCATGTTAATGGTGTCTGTAATATGTTTGGAGCCTGTAAAGNGTAAAAAGGTTTCTTCAACTTGATTAGTGAACAATATCTTAACTTTTATTTATGTGGTATTCTGCTTGTTGTTAGTCCATGCTGCTTTTAGATGCCTTCAACAAAGATAGAGCATCTTTGCCTCAACCCCTGCCAAATCCACCACCATTGGCACCCTTGCCTGTACCTGCACCTGATGCTCGTACACAGGAGATGATAAATGAGAAGCTGAAGAAGGCGGAGGATCTTGGTAAGTTAGTAGTCACTTGCACTTATTTGCTTGTGATTTCTTGATGGGAATTTAATAAGTTTTAGTTACAATGCTTGTTTATGTGTTCTATGCATGTTTCTAATGAATTTGTGCAATTTTTAAGTTGGTTTTTAGTGTTTCATGTACAAGTGATCTTATACTTTTGTTTTCTTCTGGTTTCTACCTCTTAATAACACTGCCAGAGGATCATTGCTCTCTTTTATATTCTTGAAACACCATTAATAGGAAATTTCACTTGCATAGATTCTTGGTTTTGTATGTGCTACAGTAGGTAGATGGGAATCACAAATCTTTGGTATAATGCTTTTAAGAATTGAATAGTGCAAGCTAGCATATGGTAGTGTTTCTTAGACTGGAGACCTTGTGCTCTTAATACTTCTTTGCAGTCCCATTCCATGGGGGAAAAAAAGAAAACATACTTTGCAGTCATATAGCTTTGACTGAACATATCTTTTTTTTTTTTTTTTTTTTTCATGTAGGCTGCGTAACCATATAATTGAATTTTATGGAGAACTGTTTATGTTCAGTTTTTTAAATTCTTGTACATTGGACAGGTGAGCAAGGAATGGTAGATGAGGCACAAAAAGCATTGGAAGAGGCTGAAGCACTTAAGAAGGTTTTAATCTTGAAAATCTTTATACATTTTCTTGACTCATTTAATTTTCTTCATTTTGCCCATGTCATTATTATATATTTGTGTCTAACTTGTGATATTTTCTTTTTGTTTGTGGATAACTGTCCTGTTCAGCTTCCTGCCAGACAGGAGCCTGCTTTAGATTCTTCCAAATACACTGCTGCAGATGTGCGCATTGTGAGTCAATCCTCTCTATTATATTTGCACTTATCTATTTATTTATTTATTTTATTTAGGCTCCATAGCAATAAAACAAACAATTTAAAGACAGAAGACAATGTGATAGGACAATCTAAGTGTAAATAGATCTCCTTATATTTGTTTCAACTTTAAAAGCAATATCATATCTGAAATGCTCATAGAAAATTCATAACTTCGCACATAAAACATTAAAAAATTACACTAGAAAACCTGGATCTCATGCTTAAGTAGGGAAGCTTTTCCCTAAGCCTATTATGGTCTAGTCAGCAGCTTTATACATTTTTGCTTTATGTGTCCTAAACTCTTTTGAATGGAAGATAGAAAAGATGTTATTATTTGAAGTACCTGTACTTTACCTTTCTGTATGGATGAGTTGTTTCTGATCATTTTGGACTTCTGTTTAGGAAACTTGAATATATTGTTGCTTTTGTTAGTTTCCACATGCTTGCTATTTTTCAATTATTCCTGTGTGCTAAAGCTTGCAACAAGATTCTGGATTCAAATAGCATATATGCATTTATGGCAGTTAAATTTGTCTGTGATACAAAGGCTGTTAATAAGATTGTTTAATTTGGATACTTACCAGTTCTTACTTATATTAAATTCATTGCTGTTTCAGACTGATCAGAAGCTACGTGTTTGTGACATTTGTGGAGCATTTTTGAGCGTTTATGACAGGTAATGTATTGATAGTGTTTGTCAAAACTACTTTTTCTTTTATAATTTTTTTATTTAGCTTTTCTGAGGGCAACAAAGAAACAGTATTTGGGGTTTAAGTGCTTCAGCTTTTGACCCGACTATTATACCTCCTTGTCACCAGCAGGCTTTTGGGCCCAGTTTTACGAGGATAACTTTTGCAGCTAAAGAATGTGCGTCATTTTTTTCTGTTTTATATGCTTGTGATCATGCTATTGTTAGATAGAAATATTTGGGCAAACTGTCCCATACAAGCGTCTTATCTGTTGAAAGTTTTGGATATTTGTGTGAAACATTTTAATTTTTCTTGTTACTTTCAGTGACCGTCGCTTAGCAGATCATTTTGGGGGGAAGCTTCATTTAGGTTATATGCAAATCCGTGATAAATTAGCAGAGCTTCAGGTAAGACATGAATGTCACACTTTAAAATTCACTGCACTACTGATATATTAGTCCCATTTGTTGTTCGTTTATGTTACTTCCTTGTGGATAATATTTCCCAAGACTAATGTTGGGATTTTAAGCATGCTAATTTTCCCCTTGAAACTTCTTTGAGCAAAGCTCTTTTGCGTTCATGTGGCTTGGAGTGTGATCTTTTGTATTGATTGGAACAGTCTCTTTTCTGCTTTTGTATTATTCCTTTGTTTTACATAATATATTACCCTGTTACCCTTTAAAGGTCGATCTATTTTATTGCATAAGTTATGTTCGATTAGGTTTTAAATTAGTTGAGTTTTTACAAGCAAGAGTTATTGTGAATAAGTGAGTAGGCAGACTTTTCATCTTAATTGCTTTTGGTCCGATGTTGGCTGTTTCTTAGTTCAATTGTTGAAATCTATAGATTTGACTTTTCTTTGCACATTGGACGTGATAACTAAAAAACCAAATTTGTGGCAATGTGCTTAGTGGGGTATTCTTTGTTTTATGTATCATGTCTATGGGATGTCCTTAAGTTGGTATTGTGAATATGTTGGTTCAGGTGCTGGTATAATGTTTCAAATACTTCTGTAGAGATTCTCAATTAGTATACCATCTGTGAGTTTTCCTTACCTTGGAGAATAATAATTTTCGTTTTCTAATTTCCATTAACTATTATATAGATATTGGACTCCCAAGTGTCGATGCTTCTTTGTAGAAGAATATTGGACTTTGAGATGCATCACAGTTTATCCTCATCAATGTGTTACAAATGTGCCTCTTGTGCATCGTGAAGTTGGAATTTAATGGTTAAAAAGTTAAAGATATGAGCCGTATCCCTGTGTTGGATTTGGTGGTTCTTGCAACCAAATGGAAAAGAAGTTGCGTAAAACAATGTTACTTGTTCTATTAAAATACATGATTGTTACAAGAGCGATTTTGTATATATAGAGATGAAGATATATGTTTTTCATTAAAAAAAAAGTTATGTACTTATAGTATGCATGCATATGTAATGATGAAAATCCGTGGTGTTCATTACTCTCTATACCCTATATATGACTTTTTCTCTGTCCTTGATGTGGCAGTTCTTGGATTGCCATCTCCAAGAATTATGTGCTTGAAGCTATAATTATTTTTCGGGTTGTAACAATGACTTGTTTTAGTGCCTACCATCTCTATGACTAGAATAGGGATGCTTTTTTATTTTTTACAATATATTTTGTGCTGTGGATTGTATCAAAGGCTTATGAGGAGCATTTGATTTTGTTGCTTTCTCTTTAGTGGAGGCTGATGACTATAAGGTTTTAATTTATCTGCCTATATGCTAACTAGATAGTGCATGAAACTTTGATTTGTTGAGAGTAAGATTTATATGCATGGCGTTAAGATAGTGCGTGAAACTTTAATTTGTTGAGAGGAAGATTCATATGCATGGCGTTAAAGACACTATATTGTATTTGAAAAGTTGAGTGTAGTGATATTTCAGTATGAGAGTTCCAAGCAATTATGGAATTCCTTACATTATGTATGTCTAGACATCACCTCTATTAATTTGGCAAATTGGTTGCTCAAATGTTTAGAATTTGGTCAACAATTAATTGTAAGCCAATTCTAGTGAGGTTCGTCAATGTGTGCTCATCAGTATATGCATGCATATGCACAAGTCTGGTGTTGAAGGTGGTCCAGGTGCTCTGGCAGTTCTGTTGTCAGTTTACTCATACTTATGTTTTGGAGAGTTGCATTTTACATCATGGTTATTGCTTGTAGACTCAATGGTGGGTATTTGGAATGCTCAAAACTCCTTTCTCTTTAAACTACTAATTTTTTTTAATAGTATTTAACATACTGATTATGTCAATTTTGAAGAATTTCCTGATTGTCCTTATGATCGAGAAAAATGATGCTATCATAGGTAGCTTATATGAACTGGTATTCCATATAAAGAAGGGTTTTCAGGGGTACTTTTTGGTAATTATTTTGTCAGGAAGAGAGAAACAAGAGTCGCAGAGATCGATTTGATGATAGAAGGTAACCTACAGGCATTTCTGTGGTTTGTACTTTATCTATTGTTCCTCAATTTTGATTTGTCCTTACAATGTTCTATCCTTTTTCTTGTGTTCCTATAGATCAAAGGAACAAAGTAAGGATCGTGAAAGGGAAGCAAGTAGAGATCGTGAAAGGGAAGTGAGTCGGGATCGTGATCGAGGAGGAAGCCGTGATCGGGGGAGGGATCATGATCATGGTAGCCGTGATCGTGATAGGTATTATGAACGAGATCGTGGATATGATCGAGATCGTGAGAGGGATTCAGATCGCCACCGCAGTTATGATTCAAGAAGTCGCCATAGATCGCGCTCTCGGTCAAGGGAACGTTCAAGGGATTATGATCGCCGCAGCAGGTACTTGTTCCCTTTTGATGTTTGGCACTACATTTCTCTGTTTCTTTTTGTTTTCTGGGTAATTCTTTGAGCTCTTTCTGTTCTGTTAGTTTGGCCATATATCGACATAACCTAGGTGGTAGCTTTGCTTATGAGACTTCGACCTAGGAAACATCATTGCATGATTATTTGATTCTAGTTCTTTTGAATTATAAAACAGAACATGATTGAAACTTGTAGTGTTGAGGGAGTTGTTGTTTCAAATTGCACATTGATCTCCTTTGGACTTTTGACAAGACTCTTCCTTTTCCACTCTTCAATTCTCTTTGTTTCCCAACTTGATTCATTGCCTTAAAAACTGGTGTTGTTAACTAGCATGTAATAAAATCGTCCAATTAGTTTAGTTACACCAGCTGTGCTGTCCATGGTTTTTCTTTCTCGCTTTCTTTCATTATTTATTATTATTATTATCATTTTAAATAAGCTCTCCCTGATAATGGACTATCCAATTAGTTAAGGTTGGGGTATTGGTATAGGGACACTCTTTCAATTTGTGCTTACTGCCCATTGTTTATGTGCATGTTTTTGAACTTTTAAAGTTCTATAATCTGATGTTTGTTATTCTTTGGCTTTTCCTTTGTCAGGCGTCATGATCGGTACTAGATGTTCGTGCTCATATCGAGATGAAATCTGTGTTCTTGTCTAGGTCAGTGAACTCATGTAGGCAAAGTATGATCTTGTGTGATTTTTCTGATACTTCTAGTGGAGTTTGGCAGTTTTACTGTTATGGTGGCGGTAACAACTGGTTCGAAGATTTTGTTGAATTATATTTAAGAGGTATGCATATACTGTTTTAGAATTACTTTAATGTTTTAGTGTTACCTTTAATTGCCAGAGTACTGTCTTGTACATTTTAGAATTTCAAATTGGCCCATTTATACTCCATTTGTGGCTCTTGATGATGAAGTTGGATAATATATTCGTAATTAACTCGGTAAGTAAGATTAAATTTCCAAATCTTTAATCTCATTGAACAGAAGGGATTAAGTTTCCTCTTGATAGTCAGAATGAGTTGATAGCAGGTGCTCTCTAGCTGCATGCTGTTAATGGTGGTTTGTGCTCCAGCTTGTGAAGGCCAGGGTGCATGGTTGCTCTGCTATGTAAGTACTAATAATAACATTAAAAATAAATTTTAATTTATGCATTTTATGATAGGGGAGTACTATGAGAAGGTCCTCTCCTTTGGGTGGAATTCAGCAATTGGAATCTGATAAAAGTGTATGATGAAGTGATTTGACAAAACGGTGGCATTATTTCATTTAGTAGATTGCAATGCTAAGGCTTGCAAGTAAAAAACAATTATTGCTGGAAAGTTTAGAGGTTATAGTTTCATCGAGTGAAAGAAAAGTACAAAAAAATTGTAAAGTTGAGACTGCAACAGAATTACTCAAGTTTTCTGGAGGTATTAACCAGGGGTGAGAGCTCGGGATAAGTTGAAGATGGTATGAAATGTGTTTTGGAAACGATTCAGATTATTGGGTCAGAGTAGTTAATCTTTCACACAATCAATGAACTTGGCGTTATCTGGTTTTTATTGGGATAAGTACCGAGTAGGATATAGAATTTTAGCTATATCCATTTCTCTTATGAATTTTGGGGGATCAGGGAAGTTTTTTTCGATTGATTCCTCTTGCGAAGGATGCAAAATGAGCTCAATGCGTTGGTTTGGGAAAGATGTGTTGGATCAGAAAGAATTTTGTTTTTCTGAATCCAAAGGCAATTTTCAGTAGGTTCACATGAAGAAAAATGATGTTACCTTTTATAAATTAATCTATTTTGTGCATNAACAATTCTAGAGATACCTAAATAAGATCAAAGTGGAAGGTTTTTGAATCCTTCAATGTTTGTGTGAATTGCGCTGGCTTTGTGTATTTGTTATTTAACAACAAAGGCCTTGATTCTTAACAAGGTGACTTTGGCAGTATCAACTATACGATTAAAAACACTAATTCTTTCCAAGTTTATATCCAAATAATAAGATATTGATTCAACACTTCTGTACAGATGATAAGAATGATTACGGCAAATAATATAAACTCGAATCTGCAGCATTTCCTGTGGAGCAAGCTTTGAAATCCGCACTAGCTTTCCTTGAGATAATGCCTCAATATTGTTGATTTGCTGCCGGAGAGGGGCTGTTGAAGTTTTTAAGTTTCAACAGCCCAAGAGAGGAAGAATATTGACAAGGGTCAAGCACCGAATTGATTTTTAAATTTTTTAAATCATTAAATATATTATGTAAGGCTTATTGTGAACACAGAAATCTTTTGGACTCTAGTGGAGTTGGTGCCACTCTAGGGACAGCTTTTTCGAAATGTGCTATCATCTCAGTCGTAGGCTCTGAGATGTTTCCATCTAGATCAAGAAAGTACTTTGAGCAAATTTTAGATTATCTTAGGAGTTTTACGAGTACGTACATCANAAATCCCCTCACAGTTCATTAAAATCTCTGATCCAATTTCCCCAGCAGAGCAGCTTCTGCTTCTGAATTGAATGGTGATCGAATTTGGGGTTAATAATGATCTGCCTTGAATGAGGCTGACAACTATAAAAAGCAGAAATTGCTTGAAATGCCGGTAATAATAGACAAGTGGTTTTAACCAAGGTGAAATGCTATGCAAATGAAGTAGGCAATGACCGAAACAGAGGTGGTGGGACGGGAAAAGTCTTCTTGGTCATATGTTAAACTAGTAAATGGATATTATCTATGTGTTAAAGCAAACTAAAATGGTCGTATCAACGGTGAAGCAACAAGAATCAAGTTGATCAGATGCTTTAGAATACGCAGGTGATCAGCACTTGTGGGCTATGAATTGGTACCTTAAAAAATACTAAAAGTGCTGAAAGCGGACAGGAGAGACCCAAACAGTGGACTAGTGTGAGAATCCAAAATTCTCACAATCAAACACGGGCATTAGAAGTGGATAGTTTAATTGCTGAATTGTATCTGATAAAGTTAATGTATTGATAAGGAGTTTTCTTGCAACAACAAGATGAAGTATAGATTCATAACAACCTAAATAGTGTATCGCATAGTCACTGAAAATATTGGCACAAGATCTATAACATTAAACGAAAAACTCAAAACAGCGAATTTTGTAATGCTTTTCACTAGATACAACACCTCTTTTGCAATGCAAGAGATCCCTTTAATGTGTTTTTATTGTGATACCTTAACTAAGCTTTAAAAACAGTGAAAAAAAATCTAAGAATGAGCAGATGACGGTAATGTTGGTGAGTAAGAAGAGAAATGAAAGTAATCCGTCCCACTTGAAGTTCCCATGTCAGCAGCAACAAGATGATGGGGTCTACATGTATAGAACGTAAGTTGATTTTGGCAGTTCTTCATCTTCAACCTCTCTGCATCCAACTATGAACACAGGTAATCTATGTAATTATGGTAATCCACTTCCTCAGATCACATATAAATGCCAAATAAATTATATGGAGAACATATAGTAGGCAAACTACAAACTTACCTGAAGTTCGTGTACCACTTTAGATAGAAAAATTATGCTTTCTCCCTTTCCTGAAAATCAATCTCTTTTCACAGAAAATGGTGTTCACATCCAGGTAAACTGATCCTAGATTCCTCCAAAATATTTCACAGAACAAGTTACTCAACTATTATAACTTGTAGCTCATAGAGATCCTCAGTAATAAAATTGTCAGCATGATCCTAGGGACTTTGCCTCTGTTTGTTAAAGATCTTAACCCCGCGTAACTGAACACGTTGAACTGAACTTCAATCAATGCCAGCCCATTTCCTAAATGCTTGAACATGTTCAAGCCTCTTGCTTTGAGCCTCAGTTCGGGCTTTTGATGCTTTTAAGCTCCTGTAAAGACCCTTATGATGCTTTAAGAACTCGCTCTTGTACATTCCCTTGTCTATGTACATGTTATGCTTTTTCATATAATCAATGACTTCCATCACTCTCTCAAAGTAACCAACTTGAAGAAAATTCATTAGTAAGATCTCATAAAGATCTCTGTTCACCACTAAAACCCCACTCTGCACATTCCTCTTAATATCTCCCCACAAGATTGTAATGTCACGATACTTTTTCAAAGAAGAGTATCCGTATACCAAATAAATAAAAGTCTGCACTGTGGGCTGGATTTTCATCTCCTGCATTTTTCTGTATATTTTCAAAGCATCACCTATCATTTTGCCCTTGCAGAAAAAGTAAATAGAAGAATTTAACTCATAGACTGTAGAAGGAACCGCCTTTTCCTTCACTCTCATTTCTTGAATTAAAGACTTGGTTAGATCTGATTTATCTATCAAACCTGTTGCATTTGTACATAGAGCATTTTTATGTTCCACTTCTGAGTGACATACTGAGACAACCATCTCATCAGCCAAATTGAGGGCCAGACCAGCCTTTCTCATTTTTTTTAATAGCGCCTCTGCCTCCTTAAACATCTGTAGTTTGTAATAAGCTGTCAGGAGTGACATATATGTTGCACGACCCATGGGATACCCAGCTGATTCCATGTCATCCAAGATGTCATGAGCAGTCTCCAGCAAACCTAATTGAATAAAAGCATCAATTACATCAAAGCACAAAGTGCATTCTCCAAACAAATGATACTCCCTTTGAATGCTTAATAGGAGCTGTGAAAGTTCACTAATCTTCCCATTTCTCTTGTATCCATTAACAAGCTTAGCCAGAGCCCTGTTACTAAGGAGAAGTTTCCCATTTCTGAAGAGAATGAGCTCTTGTTTACCTGCTATCTTGATGATTGAATCCTTCTCGAGAAGCTCAGGCATAATCTTTATATTCAGTCCATTCCTCAAATTGGGAGATCCTATCGGAACAAAGCATGGCTTTTGAAAGCCTTTCATAATCTTTTGACTGGGAAAAGAGTCCCGATGCCTATTCAGATTCAACACAAGCTCAGAAGCGGCATCGATATCATCAAACATAAAATACAAGCTTAACAAACTATCATAGAACGACCGGTAATGCTGAAGAAATGGAACTGATACTCGATCAACATGATTTTTAAATTTTTTCAGCTCATCTCTCTGACCATTCATTTCATGAATCTGTGCCATGAGAATGATTGAGTGAGCATCAGCAATGACCCCAGTTTGTGACATGAGTTCCATTATATATTGACCTTTAAGAGATGATCCAAATCTGACACAAGCATGCAGCACTAGGTTAAAGATCATTGTATCAGGTCTAATCAGTTTAGAACATTTATTTTTCTCTGGACTTAAACGTAGGAAACAATCACAGATCTGAATCAATAAATTTGATGCAAGACATGTCCCAATTTCACTTTTCACCATATGCAGGAAAACCAACCACAACATTTCCATGTTAGGTAGAATTTCTTTCTTGAGCATCAACCTAACTATCATTGAGGCAGGAACAGGCATCTGAGCTCTTGCCAAAGAGAGAGACAGCTTAGTGAGGATGTCAGGCTGAACTAAATCCGGTTTCTCATTCTGGATTATGAAAACTAAATCACATGCTTTCTTTAGCCAGTGAGGCTCAGATGAGTAAGACAACTCAGAGATGAACCTACTCACAAGTGAATCCTCATGAGAACCATACAATCGTTTTAAATCGTTAAAAGTTGTCCATGCTTCATCCACATTATGATTCTTCAATTCAAATTCAAGCTTTCTCAGTAGAACTTCACGAGATGAACCTTCCCAACATAATTTTTCTGGCTGAATACTAGTACAGAAGCATTGAGGACTCAGAAACCGAAAATATTCACAATATGCATCTGATACTCGAAAACTTCCAAAACCATTACTAGCAAGCACAGTTTTGTGAGTAGCTGAAGTCACAAGGAATCCCAAAAAGTAACTTCTGAAAAAACTTGGACAAGCTGGTATCTTTCTTCTCAATGTTAGTGCCATTAAAACACACTATAATATCATAACGATAACTGCGACAAGTAAAATATAAAGCCTCCAAAATGTTCTCCTGCTCGACTCATCTTTAGCATTTCCAAAACCCTTCACCCAAACCTTGTTCTACTGAAACTCTGATGTCCACATTTTCAAAAAAAAAAAAAAAAAACCTGTGTCAAAATATATAAATATATATCATCACTTGAGCACAACATGAGTCATTGCTGATATGAACAACAATATGAAATTAAAGCCAATAAGTTAACAATGTTGCACCAATAATCAAGAAGAATACACGAAGTAAATGGAAAATATCACCATTTTCATGTTGTAACTGGCCAAGTCATATTATTGTCCCATTACCATAATGCTCTCTTATAATTACAATACATCCAATCCTAGTACCGTTACCGGATTCCAGTAACTTACATCGTCACGTTGGCAAAGTATATTTGTAACATTCAAAGTCAAATTAGTAACAAAATACAAATTTTAGTAAAACGTAATTTTAGAAACATAGAAAACAGGGAAATGCTAAGCTACTGATTGTCAATGTTACTGCAACAGCACCAGTGCCATACCATTGTGCTCGCGCCATTACTGAACATTGAATTCACTACTCTTCTTCACGTGAATACTTAGAATTATAAAAAGTACTTTGAAGAATATATATATAAAAAAAAAAACAACATAAATAAAGGTGCAATTTATAATTTTTTTTAAGTTAAAATTTAATTAAACAGTTTTGATATTACATTCTCAGAAACCAGAGCCATGGCGACAAAAACAGAACAAAGAGCATGCAAAAAATATTGCATTTTAAGTACATACAAAATGTTGATTTCAGTAAAAAGTTTAGTTTTTTTTTTTTTAAAATAAAATAGAAGCTTAATGATCGAAAAGGACTTACAAAATGAGAAAATGATTTCCGGTGGCGTTTGGCTGAGAGGGAAGTGCAACTGTAGTGTGGAGTCGAGACTAGAGTCTTCAAAAGGGACCTGATTTTTCCTTAACCAAACTAAAAGCGGTAAAAATTAGTGGTCCAGTTTGGGTTTTGCTTTGACTTTTACCGAGCCTCTGAGTTGTTGTCTTTCCAAGTTCAGTACATCTAGACGAAGAAAGAGAGCTGGTGGCCGTGGTGTGTTTGCTGCCGATGTTTGTGTGTGTGAGGAGAGACACTCGGAAAAAAACGCAAGACTGAGAGAGAGAATTCCCACGGCACGGGTTTCTCGCTGACGGATACAGATGTTGATGTTGTAAAAAGTGGCCCTAACGGTACGGATTCGAATCCCATAGCTGCATTTTTCTCATTTAATTTCTTTTAAAACAAGATTAATTTAAAAAACCCTTTTAATTTTGATTATTTTAAAATTATCCCAAATATCATATTGTTGACTTTAATTATTTTTCATATAGAGTTCAAGTCAAGAGTGAAATTTGTAAACTCTTAACAATATGCTATCAAACCAAAATAACACAAAACATTCTGAAAAAGTCGTTTCTCAATTGTGTTTAGCATAATATTTCATTAACTTAAAAACTTGTACAAAACAAAAGCATACAGCAAATTACATTTAACTCTTAACGTAAAACCACTTGTACTCCATTCCCAAGAGGTCAAAAAATTCTACAAGGTACAACCTAGTCATGCCGGCAGAGCCACGACATGGGCAACAAGCCAACAAATGGTAGAATCAACAGAATCCAAACTGATACACGCTTGACCCGCTTGTACCTACTACCTATAGTACATTGCCACAAAACCACTACAAAACCCTAGGAGGGCCGCCCGGCTTCTACCACTTGTACCTTGTTCCCCAAAAGGCCAAAAAGGTACAACCTAGACTTGCCTACCGGCAGCATCGGCAACAAAGGGCAGGTACGGCGTCTTCCCCAACATCGAACTAACCAACCCATAAACAAAACAAAAACAACTGAACACAAACACCGCGTTATGCCCCCAAATCATCAACTTGAACCCGATTCCGCCACCACCTGGATTGAAAATCCGGGTCAGCAGCAACGGCAGCACCAGCAGAACGTCCAAAGTGACGGCCTGCATGGCGTTGAACCTCACGTAGTGGCTGAAACTGGGGTTCCGGACGACGCCCAGATACAGCGCGAAGAACGCCACGAAGCTCGCGTAGGGGACCGATCGGTAGAGGCCGAG
>JANLJB010001153.1:9327-22149 GCA_026212285.1 Bursera cuneata | reverse complement strand
ATTGACATATAGAAGGATTTTTTTTTTTTTTTTTTTTTTAGTGATTTTTACGTTACACCGAACCTTCTTTTCCTCTTATTATGAACACTGAAACATTTAAAAAAAAAAAAAATCTAACCATTAAGTAAATAATAAACTTAATAAAATTTATTTTTTAGTTTCAAGTCTTTTTATTTACTTAATAGTTGGGTTTTGGCTTTTCTTAATAATTATTAATGTTACAATAATTGCTTTTAAGATTTTATGATTGAACCCAAACCACATAACAACAATAACATAGGTTTGATTTTTGGACTAGATTAACTACTAAAAATGAAGAAACTTAGAGATGGTAAAATATGAGCATTAATGAAATGATAAAATTACTATCCATTAGTTGATCAATAGGATACCTATGATCATAATTTGAATCAACTCCAACACTTATTCTGAAAAGGCAACTAGAGAGGCATTAGGTCAGGCCAAGCCAGGTTGGCCTGGCCTGCATGCTACAGTGTAGGCCTGGCTTGAGCCTGGGCCTAAGATAGGTCAGGTCAAGCCTAGGTTTTAGGCCTGTAGATTGGCCTGACTTGGCCTGGTACTATAGTAAAATAATTAATTATTTATTTATTTTTATAAATTAAAAAATTAATTTAAAATTTTAAAATAGTGCAAGCCTTGCGTCAGGCTCAGGCCTTTACTTTTTATTTAAGGCTTGGTTTGGCCTATAGCCTAGTACTATTTTGGTCTAGCCTAGCCTGGCCTATAGGCCTACCCAAAATAAGTTGGGCCCATCCTCGCCCAACCTTTTGCCACCTCTAAAGGCAACTATCTTGAATAAGCATGAAAATATGTACATCACCTTGGTTTTTAGCTCACCTTGATACCTATAAGCTTACTTCGCTTATGAGCGATCACATTAGTTCTTATGAGCTTACCATAGTTCTTGTAAACTCATCTCGTTATCTGCGAGCTTACCTTAGTACCAATGAGCTCACCTCACCTTTGAGCTCACGTCTTTACCAACGAGTTCACTTCACCTATGGGCTCATTTCGGTTCTTATGAGCGCACCTCTCAAATGGAATAAAAAATAAATAAAATACCCTGCAACCCCTTACACAAGAATTTCGAGGGTGAATTAAATAAATAAATAAAATAAAAGTAATAAAAATCAAAAGAATTGTTTTATAGAAAGCATTTATACAGAAAACATAAATTTGGACACTTGACCAAATACTTAAAATACAACTCAGGGTATCTAACCATAACCCAAAGACCGTCTGAGATCCTCTATGTGAGCTCTGAAACACCAATGCTAGACTCTTGACTTTAGGTACCTGTAGAGGAAGGGATGAGCAACACAGCCGAATAGGAATTTCAATAACTACATAATTCTATAACATTTTAAATTCAGTCATGCATCATACAATTCATACATCATAACTAATCATCTGAGAACAACCATGTTGGCCTATCTAGCCAATTTATTTTCTCACTCACACACATACCAATTTTCACTATCGAAAAATTTCCTTATAATAATCATCGCGACACATGCAATACATTCACTTATCTCAAATGCAACATGCATATCGTTTTTACGATGACTCAACAACATCCATAAATGTTTCCCCTTAGATCCCATGACTCATGTGGGCCTACCTAAAACCTAACACTAAAATCGTATCAAATTCTGTATACCTTTAGGTTACCGCTTAAAAGCTAGACTAATCTGTCCCCTATAGGGCTACCGCATAATAGCTAGGATAATCCGTGTACCACTAAGTTACCACTTAACAACTAGGCTAACCAGTGTACCGCTAGATTACTGCATATCAACTAGCTAATCCGCATACCAAAGGGTTACCACGTAACAGCTAGGCTAACCCGTGTACTACTGGATTACCGCATATCAGTCGATCTGTGGTAACCCAACTTTCCGAAAACAGTGATTTAGGAGTGTTAGTGAAAGATTTCAAAGTTAGAAATCGTAATATGACGTGACATATACGGGATGGCACGAAAGTGATGACATCGCATATTTAGGGGTTTATGAGAGTTTTTGGAAAAGGGGAGTAAAATATAATTTTCACATGTTCACGGATTTTTCGTCTTTAGTGCCCGTTTTATGGATTTTGAGGGCCACTGAGTGGAATATAGATGAAAATGAGTTTATATTGAGATTTTGGGGTTTCGGGATGATTTCAAGAAATTCAAAAAGGTATAAAAAATTATAGAAAACCCCCTAGACCCCAAAATCTATATAAACTACAAAGGAGGCAGGCAGTTGGAGGAATCTATAGAAACACCCCTGGTCATCGAAAGTCGCTGTCTCCGACGACCGTTCGCATTCCCGGCGAGTTAGGACCTGAGACCGGCAGCGATGGAATCGTCTCAATCGCCTGAGCACACTGGTGGTGGCCGTTTCCCCGTCTGGTGTCGGAAACATCATAGATCGGGCCAGAGATCTTCGCCTGTGTCAACTGCCATTGGAAGATTCTGGCGTCGCCAGCCTCCGACACCGGTGGCGATGGCTTCGTCTTGGCGTGAAGAGTCCGGACATGATCTTCCATCAATCGTCCGAGGCTTAGATCACCGACAACGAGCCCCGATAGGTGACACCTTCTGTTCACCGATCTGCTGCCTCCCGCCGTCGGTTGCCATTGCCAATGGTCGGGACAAGTCCCCCTCGTTAAGACGATCACGGTGGTGTCCTCCGTTCACCATTCTCGACCGCCAATCATCTTCTTCGGTGACAAACCGTGAAACACGGCTGAGGTGGCAAATTACAGTCGACCCCCTCACCGTGTTGACTTAGCAGTTACACCCCCATGGCACCCCCTACTGCTTTGGATGTTGATAGTTTACCCCCTGCCATATGTGATAACGTAAGGACCCCCAAGGGTTGTCAGGTTAGCAATATCACCCCCGCTTGGTTAGTTTATGTATATTTACGGATTTACGGTAACACCCCCGATGTGTAAAATATCGATTTAACTCCCGATTATCGTTTTGCATGGTTATGACCTTGTGACTCTGAGGACTCATCTGGGACCATCGGGACGCATGGATTTACGATACGGATGAGGAAAGAAGAGATAGGGAGGTCGGGAGTTACGGTTCGGATATTAAGGTAGGGATTTCTGACTGTACTTTTCTATTATGTTTTAGCATGCATGTATATTTACTTTATTGTTATGGCTTAGGGAATAGAGACTATGTATGATGAACGAATAGGTACATTAAATGATTAGATAGATCAGGATGTTACGGACGCGCATGCGATTTTATGAAAATACTCGATAAGGTGAGAAATCGGGCTGACGCATATGCTTGTGTCGTCGGATGGTGTATGTGAAAAGGATTAAGGATGAGGGATATCACGTATGATCATACGGGAGGTTACGACTAGAGTTTAGGGATACGTATGTGCCGGTAGGTTAGGGAATGGACGATACGTGGGTGATACGCGTATGTCCACGGGTTACGGAACGGATGAGATGGGTGATGAGAGGTTCAGATATATGGAATGTGAGTCATGGTACATGGGTGTACACGTGTTATGAGATGTGCATGCCACGGGAATATGGTACTCGTGTATTGTGGGATGGATGAGACACGAGGGGTGTTTGAGAACGTATCCGTAAGTAATGGAACTTATTGGACACGGGTGGTATGTGAATATACGTCATATGATAAGTGAGCAGTACGTAAGTGAGACCGTACGGGCTAGTGGTAGTTATTGAACGGTCTTGGGGCCGGATCGTTTGTACATAGTAGAGTAACCGAGGTGAGCTCGGTATGGATTACTTACGTATACTAGTGAGATCATGGTATAGGATAGGTACAAGTGTAAGGGTGTACAACGATGGACTTACACGTTAGGTTTGGCGTGAGTGTGGATCACGTGGATGGACCCTGGATTGTCCTATCTGAGTGCACGGGGAGTCTGAGGGGAGGGCTTGTAATAGATATTAGATCGCCCGGCCTTATGTGCAGGGATCTAATAATGATTTAGGTCGCCTAGCCTTGTGAGCAGGGACCACCAGATATGGGTCACCTAGCCTTGTGTGCAGGGATCGGTCAGTCGTGGATAGTCTTGCTTGTGCGTAGTTATCCTAGTGATATGAGGACTGACTTGCTGATAGACTGTAATCCGTTGGTATACGGATTGGCTAGCGGGTAAGCGTTATGAAATACAAGTGATTATGTGGAATCTCTGACATAAATGCAAAACTCAAGTGGATAGGTCGCACATATAGCGATGATTACAATTGAGAATGGAAACGTATGATAGTGTTATTAGCGTGTACGAGAGATAGAGTATGACTAGGTATGTTTGTGTATGATTGTGTGATGCATGCATGTATGTAAAATGTTATAGAACTGTATAGTGTTAGAAATTCCTACTGGACTGTGTTACTCATCCCTTCCTCCATAGGTACTCGAGGTCAGGAGTCTAGCGGAGATGGTCTGCAGCTCACGTAGAGGATCTCGGACAGTCATAGGTATATTTGGGTAGTCAGAGTGAGTCGTTTCTATGTATTATTTAAAGCAAAATTTTGTAACCCATTTTTCAGTATAAAAGTTTTTGATTAAAATATTTTATTTACTTTTATTTTATTTATTTATAGTGTCACCCCTGGGGTTCCTGTATCAGGGATTTCGGGTCGTGACACGATCAATCCACATACCATTGGATCATTGTGTATTAGCTGGTCAATCCTCATACCACTCGGGATCCCCGTACATAAACTAGGTTAACCGGGGTCCATCCACATAATCCACACACGTATTAACCATCATGTACACGTATTCCTATTCCTATTTCTATACTACAATTATCTACAATTCAAGTTATCTATGTCCCCTCTGATCACTACATATCAATCCATGTATATCCATAAAATCCACCCACACGTCTACTCATATACACACGTACTATCTCATTTCCTTATTATAATTGTATTCTCTCTATCACTTGGTCACATCCGTATCAACCATGTGTTATCCATCTCGTCCCCCACGGTCACACAAGCACTGCCTGTATCCTAATCATCTCATCATATCACATGCTTGTCTGTTATACTATTATTTATGTGTGTAGTACCCATATCCATATTACACTCACACTCCGACTACTTAATCACACGTGTACTATCCCATTCTGGAACTAATCACCCTTGTCCATAAACTTGTATACACACACATAACACCTCCGTCAACACTCAATAATCACAAACATATTCTATTTCTATACCACAATCAATCATAATTATTATTTAAAATGAAATAGAAGAGAATAGAAAGAAATCCCTACCTCGATAGGTGAATCATAATTCCC
Source organism: Bursera cuneata (assembly GCA_026212285.1). NCBI lineage: Eukaryota > Viridiplantae > Streptophyta > Magnoliopsida > Sapindales > Burseraceae > Bursera > Bursera cuneata. The sequence continues at coordinate 16,825 of JANLJB010001153.1, read as the reverse complement.
GAGCTTTTCTCTCTCTTCCTCATTCATATCATGAATTTTGTTTGTCTTGGGGGACCCGTTGAGTCCTCAAAGTTAAGGGGTCAAAATCATGCAAAACCAAATGCATGAGTTATATTGATATTTTCCCTTCAAGGGTGCTATTATAAGTCTTTAAACTAACAGGGGTTAATGAAAATAACCAAAAAGGGGTTAAACTGCCTGAAAACCCTTAGAGTTCTTGGTGATAAAACACAAGGAATGGGTGTACTTACGAACTAGGAGACCTATAAAAGTGTAACTAAAAAAGGTGCAAATGCCAAGATCTAAAGAAGTAGGGGGCAAATATAATTAACCCCAGTAGGCGTAATCATAGCGAACATGTTACGCCCCGGAACCCCTTATACAGGAATCCCAAGAGCCACTATATAAACAAATAAAATAAAAGCACTTTAAAACGTTTAATTAAAACATTTACATTGAAAAACTGGTTACAAATTTTTTTCTTTTTAAACTAGACAAGTAAACACTAACTGACACACTTACACTGTCTTTCCAGACATACCCATGACTGTTTGAAATCCTCTTTGTGAGCTCTGGATCACCGACGCCTGACTTATAATCTTTAGTACCTATGGAGGAAGGGGTGAGTAACACAACCCAGTAGGAATTTCTATACTATACAGTTCCATAACATCTTAACATCCAAGCATGCATCAGACAACATGCATACATCATATACAAACATTTCACTTCTCATACACATGTATACCCATTTCATTCTCAGAGTGTCCATACAATCACAAAGGTAAATAGTCAATCAATTATCAATTTCAATCATACAAAATACCATCTAGGTGTTTTCCTTAAATCCTGTATCAGATAGGACAAAATAAGGTCTAACACTATGAGTGTTTTCCTTAAATCCTATATTGGACAGAGCGAAATAAGACCTAACACTAGTTTATCATCATGAGTGTTTTCCTTAAATCCTGTATCATATGGGATCAAATAAGGCCTAACACTAGTTTATCATTACTAGATCATTACTAGTATTTTCCTTAAATCCTGTATCAGACAAGGAGAAATAAGGTCTACTACTACTGTATCATCACAAGTGTTTTCCTTAAATCCTGTATCAGACAGGGTGAAGTAAGACCTAACACTAGTTTATCATTACCAGTGTTTTCCTTAAATCATGTAACGGACAGGGCGAAATAAGGCCTAACACAAGTTAATCAGATAACCCACTCTCTGTATTCATACACAGAATACCCAACAAATTCACAGCACTATCCAGGTGTTTTCCTTGGATCCCAAATCACCCAGGCCAATCCAAGACCTAACACTATCATATCATAAGTGTTTCTCCTTAGGTCCACCATATACGCGTGCACCACTAAGTTCTAACACTGTCACACCAATCGCATACGTGCACCCACGTATCTCTTATATCTATCTCTCATAACCACCGACGATCTATCATATCTTAGCTATCCCGTAACGTATGAGGATGCACGATATCAATGCCTTATTAAATATGTATAACCGCGTACTGTCCGTATCATACCCGCTCGTATCTCATCCATCCGTCTCGTATAATCATCCATATATCATAACCCCTACCGGATACACCCTCACAATTTACTTACTCTTATATGTTTTCCTCCGCGTCTCGATCGTTCCGTGATCTATGTTTACTCTAGTACTACCAAGGCAGTACATATATTAACCCGTATTCCAACCATCCCGTTACACACAATCATACATACATACATAACACACAATTTCATATATACACCAATCAATCATTCACATACAAGTACATACACATTTTATTCCCTACGCCAAATAATAGTTAAATCACATGGACGTCAAAATGGAATAGAAATGCATAGACGAAAATCCCTACCTCGGTATCTGAACCATCACTCCTAGACCTCCTTCTCTCTCTATCCCTCATTCGTATCATAAATTCATGCATTTCGATGGCTCTAGATGAGTCCTCAGAGTCGCGGGGTCAACACATATAAAACTGGGAACCAAGGGTTAAATTGACATTTTTCATATTGAGGGTATTACGTAAATCTATAAATTATACAAAACTAACCAAGCGGGGGTGAGATCGCTAACCTGTAAACCCTAAGGAGTCATTGTGTCAAAATACATGGTAAGGGGTAAACTACTAATATCCAAAACAGTGGGGGTGTCACGGAAGGGTGCAAGTGTCAAGGACCAAAGCTGGTTACCAGTAATTATCCATGACAAGCCGTGAATCACGGTTACTCGCAGAAGAATGCGATCGACGGTGAACCACGGTAAATGGCCACCACCAGCAGCTTCGTCTCACCGAGCCCAGTCAATCCCGAACAATGGCAACAACAAGCAACAGCCAGAAGTGGCATATCAGAGGGAGAGGCAACTGAATGGTCTCATGATGTTTCCTGGTGATCCAGGTCTCGAACGGTTGATCAGGGACCACCATCGGACTCCTTTGGCTGAGGAAAAGTGATCAAGACCGGTGGTGGGGGCTGACGTTGCCGGATGAGGGAGATCCATTTCTGATAATCATATCTTCCCAGCCCGATCTACGACGACTTTGGTGACGGATGGGAAAATGGAGGCTATCACGGTGCTTAGGTGGCCGAGACAAATCCATTGTCACCAGCCATGACCCGTCATCAGGAATATGAACGGTCACTGGAGGCAGCGTTTTTCGACGATCGGGGGTGTTTTTGTTGATTTCTAAAAATGATGGCCTCTTATGCAGTTTATATAGACTTTGGGTTCTGGGAGTTTTTTTGTAATTTTTAAAACTTCAACGATCACGAATCCTAACCCCAAAGTCTCGGTATCTCATCGCTGACACGTCCTTATCCATTTTTCACTGATGTGACTCTCAAAATATCACAATCGGGTACTAAAAACGAAAAAGTCACGAACCCACGTAAAATTCTTTTAGTCCCATTTTTTAAAAACTCTCAAAAACCTTCAAATACACAAATGCACGACATCATCACTTCTTCGTCATCCTGTATATAACATAATTATACACTTTTATAATTTCTAACTTTAAAATCTTTTACTTACACCCCTAAACCACTGTTTTCAGAAATCCAGGTTACCACTGAACACTGACGAAGTGATCAAAGACCACATCCAGCATTGTCTTATCAAGATGATCACAATGGTGCGATGGCGAGGCGACGTCAGAATCTATAAGTAGCTGATGAATGAGACAGGGCTATCGAGTGCTCCAGGCAACGATATTGACATCAGACAATCGATCAAAGACTATGATTGGAATTGTCTGGTTGAGACAAAACGATTCCAAATGGTGAAGGAGGCTAGCGATGCCAGGGGAGGGAGATCCATCTCTGGTGAGGTGAATCTTCTCAGCATCAATCCGACGAATCTTGAAAGTGGATGGGACAACTAAGGCCAGGACAGTTCTAACACCACCGACCATAGGGTTTGATTCATCGAGGAGGCAAAGGGTCACGGTGGCAGTGACAATGACATGTGATTCCGACGAACAAGGGGTGTTTCTTGAGGTTTCTGAATGTTCTGGGCCACTATAATGTTTATATAGATTTTGGGATTTTGGGGTCTAAATATAATTTTTTTAAAACTTTAAATTAGCGAATCCCATTTTGATGTCTTGGCATCTCAATGCCAATCTATTCTCATCGATTCCATACTCATGTGACTATCAATATACGAACATCGGGCACTAAGGATGAAAAATCAACGTACCCACATCAAATTCTTTGAGTCCTAAAACCTAAAAATTTTTATGTATATCTTTATCATCCAATTACGTATATACACGATATCATCATGTACGTGTCATCTAATACATGTTGAACATGCATAAATTATACTATTTCAAATTCTAAATCTTTCACTTACACCCCGATTACATTGTTTCACAAAATTCGGGATACCACATTACCTATGAGCTTACCTTGCCTATAGCTTACTTTGTGTATAAGCTCACTTCTTACCTATAAGCTCATTGTGCTAACTAACTAAGATATGATTCGATACTGTAACCAAAGGGTTTGTCTTAATAGTCAAAGGTTACCATCAAGTTGGGCCTTTCCAAGTTGAAATCATAATATTTACATGTATTTGTTTCAATGTCACATTTTATGGATCAAGTGACACATGACAACCACGTGGTAACCCTACATTACTCTAGATACAAAATGTGTGAGCCAACTGGGAATCTTCTATAAAAACACATGGCACCACTTGATTATGCCATGGCACACCCAATAAAGAATTAAAATTTAAGACATATGTCAAAGGGTGTATATAAACACTAGGAATTCAAAAGCAAGTGGGATGACTCTATGCTTTATATAAGCTCACAAGGTCTTCTCTCTCATTTGACTTGTATTGACTTAGCTTTTTTCTCGTTAAATTAATCAGTTTTCTTTTCAAAATTGTTTAACGCCTATATCCTTCAAGATTTCAACATGGTTAAGTTAATTACCCCCCTAATTAGAGTGTCAAAGAGTTAACATTAGTGAATTCAACTTTGATTGATTTTGAAGGTTTTATAGTTGAGAGTCTCAAGGAAGGAGTGGAGCCAATGTGCAGTTCTTACCCAAAAAAATCTCAAAGAACTAGTAAGCTGGATCAATAATCACTGAGCAGCTATCAAGTGCCAAGCTAAGAACTACTAGGCTACAAGAGATCTCTTTCAACTTTTAGTTTGCTACATAAATTATCCCACTCCTTGAGGTTTCCTTCATTCTTAGATTTAAGAATAAATTTTCTAAGCATTGGTTAGCTTCAAGAAGAAGTGTATAGATATCAAAGGATGACATTATTAGAGTGAAGAAGTTGAAGGAGTTGAAGATGCAATTACAAGAACTACTTGATAAGGGTTTCATTCATCCTAGTGTGTCTTATTGGGGTGCTCTGATGTTATTTGCAAAAAAAAATGACGGAATGATATGCTTGTGCATTGATTTCCGGAGTTTGAACTAAGTCACCATTAAAAATAGATATCCCTTCCCCAAAAATGATGATCTCTTTGACCAACTATAGGGTGCAATGGTATTTTCTGAGATTGATTTATGATCAGGGTATCAATCATTAAGGGTCAAGAAGGAAGATATGTCGAAGACAGAATTTCGAACTTGGTTGGGTCATTATTAGTTCTTAGTTATGCCATTTGGTTTGACAAATGCTCTTGCAGCCTTCATGGATTTGATAAATATGGTTTTTCAACCTTATTTAGATCAATTTGTCATTATATTTATTGATGACATCTTGGTGTACTCTAAAAGTCCAGAAGAGCATGAGAAACACTTGATCATTATATCACAAATACTTCGAGAAAATAAGCTTTATACGAAGCTTAAGAAATGTGAGTTTTCGCTGAGCAAGGTCGCTTTTCTTGGGCATGTGGTAAGTAGTGATAGAATTTATGTTGATCCTTCAAAGGTGGAAGCTATGGTGAGTTGGAGCAGACCCATTAATGCTACAGAGTTGATAAGTTTTCTTGAGTTAGCCGGTTACTATCGATGTTTTATTAATGATTTTTTTAGCCTGGAAGCTCTATTAACTCAATTGACTTAGAAGAATGCCAAGTTTAAGCAAAAAGAAGAATGCGAGCAAAGTTTCTTGCAACTCAAGAACAAGCTAGTATCTACCCCAGTTCTTACTATTCCTTCTAGTGGTGGTAAATATGTCATTTTTAGTTATGCTTCTATGAAGGGTTTAGGTTGTGTCTTAATGCAAAATAAGAAGGTGATTGCTTATGCATCTAAATAGTTGAAGAGTTATGAACAAAAATATCTAACTCATGACTTGGAGTTGGCATTTGTAATTTTTGAGTTAAAAATTTGGAGACTTTACTTGTATGGAGAAACTTGTAAAATTTTTATAGATCACAAAATTTTGAAATATTTGTTCATTGAGAAAAAGATAAACTTAAGGAACAGAATGTGGCTTGAACTAGTGAAAGTTTATGATTGTTCGATAAATTATCATCTTGGTAAGGCGAATGTGGTAGCTGATATGCTTAGTAGAAAGTCATCTAATGGTATGGTTCATTTGATAACTACTCAAAATCATATTTGTCAAGATCTTATGAGATGTAGCGTTAAAGTTGTGATGTATGAAAAAGTTAATCTCTTGTTAGACTTAAAGGTCCAACCTAACCTTATTGGCAAAATTAAGATTAACCAAAAAGAACATATCTATCAAGAAGTGGAGGAAGGTAATAGACCAGAGTTTAGATTGTCTGATGAGAAGGTACTATGGTTTGGAACATGAATTTGTGTATTGAATAATGATGGATTCAGAGAAGAAATTTATAAGAGGCTCACGACTCTGTATATAGTGCTCACCATGGCATACTAAAATATACCATGATTTAAAGAATAATTATTGGTGGAAGTAAATGAAGAAAGAGATAGCTAACTTTATATAGAAGTGTTTGGTGTGTCAACAAGTGAAAATGAACATCAGAGGTCTGGAGGTCCCTTTCAGTTGGTTGCTATTCCAAAATGGAAATGGAAACAAATCACTATGGACTTTGTCAGTAGTTTAGCCCATTCTAAGAGAGGATGTAACTCTATATGGGTTATTGTAGATGAACTAACTTAGTCAACTCACTTTTTAACGATGAAAACGATGGACAATCTAAGTCAGTTGGCTAAGTTATTTCTATGAGAGCGTGTGAGGTTGCATAGAGTGACTATTTCTATCATATCTGACAGAGATCCATATTTTACCTTTAAATTATGGGCTAGTCTTTAGAAAGAGTTGGGTAGAAAACTAAGCTTTATTACTGCAATTTATCCATAGAGTTATGGATAATTCGAAAGACCCATCCAAACTTTAGATGATATGTTGTGAGAGTGTTCTTTAAATTTGGGTGGCAATTAGGAAAGTATTTAACACTGATAGAGTTTGCTTATAATAATAGTTTCAACTCTAGCATTCGAATGGCTTCATAGGAAGCATTATATGACAAAAGATGTCGATCTCTTGCATGATGGGATGAGGTTAGGGAAAGAATAATATTGGGACCAGTGCTTATTTAAGTCATTGTTGATAAAATAAAACTAATCAGAGAACAACTTTGTACTATTCAGAGTATAAAAAATAAAAATAAAAAAGTTATCCAGATCAACATAGGTGAGTATTGGAATTTGAAGTTGGTGACTCAGTTTTTCTAAAGGTATCGCCATGGAAATGAGTTTTTCATTTGGGCAAATAGGGTAAGTTAAGCCCTATATTTATTAGGCCTTTGAAATTTTGGAAAGAGTCGGTCTAGTGGCTTGTCGTGTTATGTTTCCACCAAGTTTAGCAAGGATTGATAATGTGTTTCATGTTTCCTTTTTGAGGAAATATATTGTTTATTAGTCTCATGTATTAAACTACCAATCAATCCAAATTTTTGATGATATGTCATATAAGGAGTAACCTATGGTGATCGTTGATAGGAATGAGCAGGTTTTAAGAACTAGAGTTATACTTTTGGTGAAAGTACGATGAG